>JAWZYV010008312.1:0-267496 GCA_038373885.1 Cheiracanthium punctorium
AACATAGATGTTAGATGACATATTTTTCTTGTTTCTTTTTCTCTCTGCAGATGATTGGCCGACTGTGGGATGTGATCGGCAGCCACGCCAAGGACTTGCTAAGCAAGATGCTCGCCCTCGATCCCAAAGACAGGATCACCGTGGATGAAGCCTTAAACCACGGATGGATCAGTGTAAGAAAAAAAAAGCAAACAATCTCTTCAAATTTATTTACAGGCCGACTGCGAAAGTCCATTCAAAACATTAAAAAAAAATCATGAAAAAATGTTTCTTACCTTCCGCATATTGGGTATTATTAAGCTATTTTAATGTTTAATTTTTATTTCCTTGTGCGGGGGGAAAAATGCATTGTAATCGCGATAATTTTGGTATTGAGATATTGGCGAGAAAATATTGATTTCGATCATTCCCAAAATTACTTTTGGCAAGCTGTTGCGTCAAGTCTCAACGTACGCGAGCATTTGTGTACGTACTTTGTACGTGTACGATCCATTATGACTAATTTTGGGTGACGTCTATGTGGGGCGTAGCCATGGGAAGGATATTGGTATGCATGCACCTGAACATTTTTGGAAGAGTTAACACGAGCTTTATGTCTTGCAGAAATTCAGCTTATTTTTCCCACTTCTTACTTTTTCATATACAGTTCAGCCCGCTTAAGGTGGCCATTTTGCCACGAAAAGTTATTCTTACAAGCGAGATATTCCTTTATCCGGGATCACATTAACAAATTATTATGGTTTCGTGTGTTAAAAATTTATTACATTAAGCGGGATATTCTCCAGTATTCCCTGTGATGCCGTCATCACGTATTGTTTTTCGGCACTTGTATAGAACCCCTGTCCTGTATTTTACGCGGTGCATGTAATATACAAGTGCCGAAAAACAATATATGACGACGCCATCACAAATATTTTTCTGGCTACGCCCCTGACGTTTGCACGTGAATATGAAACTCACGTAACGCAAACAGGAATGTTAAAAGTTTTGTATTTAGGCTGCTGTAACATCTAGTTATGCATGCACCTGTCTTGGTTGCAATCGCGATTACGGTAGTTTGACAGGGCCCCCCAAAAACTTTCAATGCATTAAGGTTTATGGACATCTTAAATACATTAAAAGTAGTCTATGGTTAACCATTGTTTGGGGCCATGCCTGAAATTTGAGGAATTTTCGCCTTGCTTAGCGACATCTTTACCGAAAGCATGGTTCGGAAACTTATCTTGCCAAAACTGAACCCAGCTTGGTGATATTTACTGTATTATTTCGAGAAATCGCTAAAAATTTATCTTATTGAAGAAAGTATTCTATTTCACCTCCTAAAAAAAATTCAAGGGGAGGGTCGTTTTCAAGTTTTATGTTTCAATTTGATAGGGTTTTTTCAATACGTGTCTACAAATATGTGTCTGTAAGTGTCGGGAAGGTTTGATTCCCCTACCCCATCCCACCTCTTGGTTCCGGCCTTGATTCCACTTTCAAATGAAATAAGTTTGTATGAAATGCTTCGAAAATTTATGCAGTTTTAATGGGTCATGGGGTATCCACATCATACTTCTTAGAGTATAATAATAATTTGTATTTCCGGACGAATAAGTGCTCATTTTGTTGCAGGAGAGGGAATTGTGTGCTCCGAAAATGCATCTTCCAGACACTGTAGAAGAATTAATAAAATTCAACGCTAGAAGGAAGTTAAAGGTATGCCTTTTATATTCACTTGGAATAATACTATGTAATCATCATAGCGGAAAGTGGAGAGCGCTTCTGCTTAGCTTCTAATACAGCGTATTCGTAACAAAATTGTATTCCTCCGCAAGAGAAAGATGGACCAAAAAAAAAAAAAAAAAAAAAAAGCAGACGAACCCTATGTACATAAATTAATTACGGCGATTGAATGACTATATTGTAGCTTTCTTTACGAAAAACGAATGAGAAACGACAAAGAAAGTAGAATTAAAAATAACGGAACTCAAAAGAACGTACATCAAGGATATGAACAATTTTCTTTTAAAGATAATATGTTTCACACGTATATTTTATATAGCTGTTAGTTTCGTTTTCATATTTTTAATGTCTGGAATTATTAAATGCGGAGACGGATTATTGATACGTTGTGAGCGGTGGCGGATAGTTGAAATTTATATCATGTTACAAATGACATTTCTTAACATCTGAATTACACTAGCTTTCAAATATGAACAAATTAAATATGCAATCTTTGCAAGACAATCAGTCAGTTGTTATATTGTATAATAATGCAAATTAAAAAAATAATTCAGGATACGCATAATTCTAAGTTAGCAATTAAGCCATAAACGGTACAGATAAAAGTTCCTTTTCTTCATTACATCGCAATTAACCAAAATTATGAATCAAAATTGAACAAACCATTTTTTATAAATTTAAAAGGCCGATTTTAATTTTTTAACGTTTACAATGCACTATGTATGAATATCAAAGAATTTTACAACTGCTTATGCAATCGAAATAAAAAATTTTGACATACCACATATACATGAACATTACATTTGACATACAGGTTCAACTGCAGTGCTGTGTAAAAAAATTGCTAATCCTGTGATGAAAGTACATTAAAAATAATTATTTAACCTATGAAAAGTGACACCAGGCTTCTTTACATCTGATCTGTTAGTGCAATCAATAACACAACAGGTTACCATTTCTATTTTAAAACAAAGAATTAGTAATATAAAGCTCTATCACCATACAATAACAAGCGCTTGCCGCTCATCTTCTGGTCTCCATTCAAAAGAAAATAGTTCCGCGGCGAAACTTTCTGGACATGGTATGTGCGCCGGTTGCTCTCTTCACTTTCCTCTGTGGTAATCATTCGCACGTGCAGTACAGTCTTGATAATCCGACGTACATGGGAGGGTTAGGTAGGACCCCTTAGAAAGACCCCGACTGAGGGAACTCAATAACTAGACTTAGATCCCATGTGAAGACCCTTAACCCTTTAACGCACAGTGTTCCCACTCTGGGAACGCTTAACTCTGACGTTTGACTGTTGCCAGTCACGAAAAATAGATATGATTTCTATAAAAATAGTTGCGGGTGACATAGCTCCACGAGAATCCTTTACTTTTTAGCACGTCATTTCCCGTAAAAAAAAATTGTCACGATTATTTTTAACAGCACTGACATCTGCTGAAAAACGGAAGAATGCGAGAACAGCTGGATAGATTGCCCAATGCTGAAAAAAGGGCAGCCGTTGCCATCGCTCAACTTAACTACGAGCCAGCTGCGTCAAAAAAGGGGTCTCTAGGTCTATGGCACGCGATGAACTTCTCGATCGTCCGCCATCTTGTAGGGAAAGGGTTGCGCCTCAAAGGGTTAAAGTGATACGCTTTCTTGGACATTGCAGCACACTTGATAAATACAAGATACATTAAATAAACTAGAAAACAATGACGCAAGAGGGAGGTACGCAGAACTCCTGTTGTTCTGCGTACCTCCTGTACCTCTGCGTACCTCCTGTTGTTCTGCGTACGCAGAACTCCTGCTTGTTTACATCCGCGGTTTTTGGCGAATCTGAAGACGGTATGGCGCATGTTTCGCAAGAGCGCCGAATTATTGAACATGACGGACTATCAAAAGTGGATTATCAAAAGTGACAAGTCAAACATTGGCGCAACAGCCCCTGCGGGACCAAGGGCTGCACTGCCCAACCGCGCCTTGGCGACCATAGGCTCTGGGGTGCGAATGCATATGCTTCGGCCCGGTGGTCATCCTGACGCGAAGCCCCCACAGTGTTTGACCCCAAGCAAGCTTGATCCTCATTTTATCGACTCACTCAAGTGATGAAAGGCTGTTATCAAGAGTGTACTGTATATAAATACTTACTTTGGTTTCTCTATTATGTAAATGCAAATACTGTGCAATGTTTTAACATTTTTCTGAATAAATTTTAACATGGTAATTTTTTATTTAAAATAATTAAAAATTATCTCTCATGGATCTTGCAATTTTTGCATTATTAATTAATTGCAGGGAGCAGTGATAGCTGCAATATCAAGCCCAAAATGGACGAATTTCCATAACGATTCTCATGTGGATAAATTAGTTAACCATGATTTAGAGGAAGTGACATCAGCAGGTGTGTTAGGAAGTTATTTTCTAATTATTTTTGATTAATGGTTGTTTTTTTTTGTTTGTTTCTTTAAGGTAACATATTAATTAAGTTTGTTCTAAAAAAAAAGTGCAATTTTTGAATGGTTTAAAAAATAAATAAAAACAATTCAAGAATGCGAAAAATTCCGAATGTTTCTTCACAAGCTTTCCGTGAATTCTTAATCGTCGAAAATTTTGGGACCTCCAGAAAAAAAAAATCATGAACATGCAATAATTTTCTGTCACATAAAAAAGAATAATAAATATTTCATGAAAATTTCTCATTTGTAGGTTTCTCCTTAGTAAGAATGCATGATAGATTTTTTTAAAGGAAAATTCAGTTTTTTTTTATTGGACTCTTACTGACTTATTTTATTTTTAAAACTTCCCGGCGAGCCATATTTCAAATTAATAACGAATGAGCTCTGGTGGGTCCAACATTGGCTTATAGTGCTGCCACCTAGTAACTAGTTTTAAAACAATATCCTTTCACGTTTCGTTTTTAAAAGTTTTTTGTTTGTTTTGTTTTCTAAATCCACACACATTTCGAAATCTAGCAGTTTTATTAAAATTATTCTTTAACCATTACTAACATTTTCAAAATAATAAAGCATCATTATAATGTTTCAAAGTAATTTTTAGTAACTGAAACAGAGTTTCCTGTAACTGTGTATACAATTGTGTTAAATACAGTTGTTAGTAAAATAAGATTTTTATAAACCATACCATTGACTAATATGTTTAGAAAATACGAACGATGAATATTTAGTTAAAGAAAATTAAACCTAATGTACAAATACATGTTTACGATTAAATAGTATCTAACTTGAAGATATGTATTTAGTGCTGCCATCTATATTTGTATTTATAAAGTACACCCTTTAGCAGTTTAACTCGTTTCTATTGTATGTATATTTATTTTAAATGCGGGTGTTGGTTAATGCAAACCTGCACTAGGGGTATCTATCCCACGGAGTACCTTAGAAAAAGGATTTTTTAAAGGTTATTTATTTAAAAATTGCCAAATATAATTTTAAAATTTACATGAAAGGATATTGGTTAATTTCTGTATGTCAGATTTGTATAAATACATATTGTGAATTCTCTAAATATGGATATTTCTCATGCTGTAGATTTGGTTACTTATTATTTTAACTAATCGTATTTTTAAAAGTTAGGAATAAATAATAATCGCCAGTAAAATGCAATGAACGTATTGGCAACTTTGTAATGTATAGCAAAGTCAGAGCAAAACGCTTAAACTCTGATATTCGTTTTATTGAGGTTTTTATTGTATACACGCGTAAATAGTTTAATTACAAGAACGTGTTTATTTTAGTGTCATGTAATGATCTATATATATGCAGTGTTTCCTCTAAAGTCCGTGTGTCACCCCAATAATTTCTGAACGGTAAGAGGTAGAGTCATAAAAGTGGGGGTCTAGGTACAGTGTGGTTGCCATGCGCTGCTTAAGGAAACCCATTGCAGCTCCACCTGGTGAATAAATTGAGAGTTAGCGTTTTTAACTCATAAAAGGTATGAGATACAGGCAAAAAAGTCGATTACAACAAAGTTTTTCCGCATTGCCGATTGATTCAGAAAAGATATCTTGGGCACATTAATGTTAAAAATTGAAGGTGTAAAAACGTCTTACTGATGCTTTTGCCAGCGTGTCACCAGCCATATTGTACAACTTCCAGCGAGAATTGCAGATCAGCGTCCAGATGTGTATTGCTGCTCATGGAGAGCACTTTTAGCATGAAGGATAAACGAGCTATGTCAGGTAAGTGCAGTTTTGGAAAATTTGTCCAAACAAATGTGCGTTTTATGCCTTCCAACCGTAGCATCACTCGGCGTATTAATGAGCATCATGTGCAATTAAGGGTTCTTTTCTTACTAAATCGATGATGCTGAACAACTTTGTAATTGACTCTTTCCCCGTATCTCGTACCGTTTTTGAGATAAGAACGCGAACTCGAATTTATCCTTCAGGTGGCACTGTAATCGGTTTCTCTCTGTAGCGCATGGCAACTTTACTAAAAATTATTAGGGTGACAACGGACTTTAGAGGGTATTAACTGTATAGTGGGTACATCAAAAGTTCTTGCAAACTGCAACTATTCCTTAAAAAAGAACGAGTTCCCATAAAAAAAAAGTTGTGATTTGTGCGAATAGTGCTAGGTTGCATTGGAATTTCTCTTATGACGACAAGAACAACAGAAAGTTGGTAGTTCCGAAAGTTACCAACAGATGTCTTTTACATACATTATGTGAAGAAAGTTTCCCTTCCTTAAAAAAAAGGCCCCACCATGGCTGAGTGGATAAGATACTAAAGATGGTAGACGGCTCAAGTGTGAAGGTTCAGCGTTCCGTCCTAGCACACGACTATCAATCTAACGGTCTGGAGTTTTGGCCGGTTTTCTCCAGATCTAAAGTGAATACGTATTAGAACTCCTTAAATGGGTCCACCCTAGGCACAGGCAGACGTCCCTCACGTAGGCTTGCCATAACGCATAACACTTCTAACACGAAACACCTTAAAAAGAAAAGACCTCTTTTCAGGCAAACGGCATTTTTTTATCATTATTGATATTTTTAATTTCCCCCCCCCCCCCACAAATTGATGCACACTGAGTGCATGTCAAGAAATCATGAAAGCTTCAAAAATTCATTAAAAAAATCTGTAAAAAATTACAAATTGCATGAACAAGATTAGAGAGAAATCAGAGTTCTTTCTTTTTCTTTTTGAGTGTGATCTGAAACTTGCCTTACGTTTTGTATGCCAGCATTATCTATCGGAAACTTTTCGACCTACCACTTTTTTTTTTTTTTTTTTTTTTTTTTTTGGTAATTCTGTATCCCTCTGTTCCTATGGTTGTAAACTCTTTTTTATTGAATTTTTCAGTTTGCATAAACTTTTGGTGCACTCTGTATGCACATAAGTTAATATGCACACATTTTCCCTCCTAAATGGGACTTCATTTTGCTGTATTTATTTGTGTTTTGAATTTATGTAGCTGCTCTCTTATATTAAACATGCATCTTTTCGACAATGACATAGGGATGATGTTTATTATGTATAGTTTATGTGTGTACATATCTATGAAATGACTGTTTTTTGTGTGCGCTATGAAGAGTAGTGAGGTGTTTTTGTTGTTCCACAAAGGAGCAGTGTCCATGGTATTGGACAGTCTCGACGACATCAGCTGTCTAACAGACTGTCCGGAACATGACAGAGAATTCCTGATGTCCGTGCTGGATGACACTCATCTTCATGCTTTATTAGAGGTGAGCTGTTTTTTTCCCTTCTTTCCTCTATTTCTCCATTCCCAACGAATGCTTGAAAACAGCGTTTGCGACCTTACGCTTGTATGTGTGTCCCGCAGGGAATGACTGTAACACTTTGATGCTCAGTGCTCTTTTCTAACTTTGTGGCTCAAATTTTGTGTTTATATATATCTCGTTAAACTCACTTTTTTTGGCCTGTTTCTGCGCGTCTGGCTCAGGGCATGTGTCAGTGGCGTCCCGTGGTCAAAACTGTTAGTGCAGCCGGAAGCATATGAGCTCCTCCCCCCCTTCCTCCCCACAGGAATGGAAAATCTTTGTTACTGAATTCGAAAACGGATTAAGCCCTCACCGAGGAAAAAGAAATTTCATAAAAAATGCAAGAGATCCTATTTTACTTCCATAAAATTTAGATAAATTTCAACCAGCCGCTCTTATCCTCAAAATTGCATTAATCCGTGTCTGATTCGAAGTTTCCTTAGAATTTTCTTTTGTAACGATAACTTCAGAAGGAAAGAAAAAAAAAAAAGAAAACTTACTTATTTTTTATAAGTCAAATCAATCCTCCTTTCTTTTAAACTTGCGAATCGGTCAGTGATGTCCTCATAAAAAGGCGTTGTTTTAATTCAGATATCAATAATTTTAAAAGCTCTTTAAAATTTCCCATGTTTAACGAATATTCTCTCTCGCCATGTCCTCTAAATGCCAGTTCTTGCTTACTTAAAAACAATACTGCTTTGATGGGTAATTGTCCATTCATAAGCGTCTATCCAGGCTTACCTTCTTGATAAATTCAGCAATATGAAGTCGAGAGTTTTCCGAACATATATTCTCCGTACCCTTCCCTCACTTCTCGAGCCAATCAGTCAGTTGAATTCACTGCAGCCGTCGTTTGAAAATCTTTAATCTGCTGTACTTAGCTACTAACTCCCTACGCCGGAGAGACTGCTTACAAACTCGTTGCCATGGCAACGGTGCTGCCAATTTCTTGATCGGCTATGAGGGCTGTACCAAGACTCACAGTTGAATTGCGGGAAGATTGAAGGGCTTTTTTCTGAATGAGCGACCCGGCAGTTACTACAACACGTTGTTTTTTTTTTTTTAAATTTATCATAGAAATTCCATAATTCTAATCTGGATTTAAGAAAGTTAGTAGAATAAATTATTTTAAAGTATTTGTTGATAATTTTAAGTGCAGCCCGGCTGTACTTGCTGTATCCCACGAGCCGCCACTGGCATGTGTCCGTGCGAAAATCAGGTCTTGGTGTCCCGAGTCAGGGCCGTACCCAGAAAAAAGTTGCGGGGAGGGACCAAACGGTGAAAATGGCTGAATTTTTCACAAAAAGACCTATCTTGTTAACAAAATTATAAATTTCGGGGGGGGGGACCCCTGGACTACTTCCCTGGGTATGGCCTTGCTCCAAGCCATCTTGGTTATGCTATTGGGCCTTAGCTAGGGTGAGGCAGACGGGGGCTAGTGCCCCGGGTGTTCAACGAGAAGGAGGTGCCAAAAAGGAAATTGCAAATCAAACCTGTGAATACTAAGGTTATTTTAAAGTTTACTTTTGGTTTTAGTACATATTTTTTGTATATGGTATTATACCTCTTCTACGAAAATCGATGTTTATTTGACATCTTACGTTTTAAGTACTTAATCCCCAAAACTGCTGCACCCACTCTCAAAATTTACCGGATCACAAAACACGGAAAACGAACAAAAGCGAAAGATAAAGCTCAACAATTGTCATCACTAATGTCCTCATGCCTGAACAGTAAAACAGAAGTCGAAAATTAAGCCGTTACAGACAGTGATGTGAACAGTGAGACAAAACCAAGCAGTCATGTATGTGAAGCTGACATAAAGCCAGAAGAAAATGCTGAAAATGAAGACTTTTATTTGGATTCATAGAAGTATGATTATTGTTCTAATGAACATTTTATTAAGATCGCTTTTTCACAATTTGTAATTGTTATCGCTCATCTGAAAATAGGAGGCGGGGGAGCCGAACACATGTTTTGTCCCGGGTGACAAATATCGTAGCTATGCCCTGTTATGCTCTATCGTTCCTGAAAGTTAGTAGAGCCTTTTTTACTCGCCCTGTATATAATATATGGGTAACGGAGTCAGTGTTATAGTGAAATTTTGTATGTGCTAAATCTCCTGAACCTGGAGTCATAGCACATTTAGTACTTTTCAGCGTTCATCGATATTGAAGTGAATTTTGCGTTAGTAAAATTATTCAATGTCGGGGTTTATTTAAAATATATCTCAAGTGATAATGAAAGAACATTGATATGTTACATTCTTATTGCTAAAATTTCTGTTTTAAGAGAAAAAAAGAAATATTATGCACTTTAACATCAACAGTAATGATCTGATAAAATTAACCCTATGACCTCACCATGAAACCACCTTATTTCAGCGCTTGCATTGCTAACCGCAAAAGAAAGAATTAATTCTGTTTTGCCCGATGGGCTATTCCATCGACCGCAATGTTGTTAATGGTGCAGTTCGAAAAAAAATTAGGCGATTTTGGTACATAAGTACAAATAAACTAATAATGTCAGGTACTTCAAAATTTCGAGACTGTCTCTTTAGGAGCTGTACTACATGTTGAAATAAACGATAAACCTGTGTGAGTTACAATACTTTTAGGAAAACTTCTTAAAAATCGAAAATTCTGCAAAACGTGTCACTCTTAGAAAAATTCTGCAGCGCATTTCCATGTTCAAGAATTTTTTCTGAAATTTTCACGAAAGGAACAAATTTTTTGCTTTTTACAGTGTGCAATGCATATTATGAAGAACCATCTTGAAATTTTTCGAAACCCTGGTGCTATAGGTTTATTTCAGTACCAATTTGTATACCAAGACCAAAAATAAGTTTTTTTTTTTTTCTCCCTCCGAATTCCAGCCTTGATACGTAAATGGTGACGCCTGCACTTTTTCAGAGTTGGGCAGTTGGTCTTCTATATTTATGTGAAACTGCTTGCTCTCCAAAGGGTTAAGAGATATATTATTGTTCAGTTAGTACTTAATGAAATTTTCATTCTCAAACTGATGTTATCTCCCAAAGATGGCAGCACTGGATGCGAAATTCAAGCTTATTGCAAGAAAGAACTAGATGGTTCAGCTGCAAATGCAAATACAAAAGAAAAAAAAATGGTGTTCGAATGTTAAATTAAAAATTAAAATCGGAACCACTTTCATATTTTGAGTACGCAATAAAGTTCGGTATATTAAAAGCGTATCATAATTCATGCGTCGTCCTTATTTTTCTTCCTTACTCCATTAAGTTGGAAAGTGTATCATTATTCATGCGTGCCATATTCCACTTTCTTGTTCCACAAAACACTTCAATCTACATTAAAATCGCCTACTAAAACTGTTTTACAATCTTCGACAAGCATATTCCAACTTACATATAATAAATACTGTTTGGAATGTGTGCATCCTAATCCATGAGTGCGCCGTGTTTGTCTTCCCCAAAACACTTCTTCAGAAGTGAAGTGTTCCCCAAAACACTTCTTCAGAAGTGAAATCTATATTAAAATCACCCACCAAAACTGTTTAACAGTCTTTGTTAGTCACAGCTTAACTATACTTCACTTTTATAAATACTGTTTGGAAAGTGTATCATAATCCATGAGTGTGCCGTGTTTTCCTTCCTTGTCGCATAAAACACTTCTTGGGAATTGAAATATATTAAAATCGCCTGCTCAAACTATTTTACAATCTTTGCCAGGCATATTCTAACTATGCTTCTTTGTAATAAACTGTCGCGTTTGCCAGTTTCTAGCCAAATTTGAAAGATATCGCCAAGCTTGGTTCAGTTTTGAGGACTTATTTTTTTACGCCGAACATGTCGATAAATCATCAAAAATTGCAAACCTTGGCGACTTTCAACATTTTATTCTCTCCTCCCGCGCTATGCACTGTTTTGAAACATTTGAAAAGTTTCTCGCCGTGACAAATCGTCAATAAATAAGTTATTGTTAATAATCGTCAATAAGTTATGTCGACGTGAAAAAATATGATTGATTTTAATAGCATTGTGGCGCTAATAATAAATAACAATAGCAAAGTATATGGAAAATTAATTAAAGGAAAAAAAGTTGAGCAAAATCGTCAAGAATGTATAATTTAGTTACACAATTCGTATTTATTGAAATTAATGCTAAAAAGTTCTCTTTTTCTTATTAACGAAGCTGATATTTGATTTTTTTGGGGATTTTTTCAGAGGTAATTATTATCCTACATAACTGTGCTTTTGAAGATCAGCAAAAAAAGAATACTTGCTTTTTAATGTTGGGCAGCTCGAATTTCCCAACTGGTTTAAGAAGGTTTCAAAAACGTCATGATATCACTAAATCCAAGCATGCAGCAAACTAATTTTTTCATGTTGTACATTTATCGAATAAATAAATAAATAAATAAATATTTAAAATGTAAATTTCTATTTTGAAATATTTAAAATTATTATTATTTTTACAAATATGCACTTTTAAAAATTAATTGGCTTATACGAAGCTATATAAATATTTTTATTTATTTATTATATACATTAACTACATAACATACAGCGAACTAATTTTTCATGTTGTACATTTACTGTAATAAATAAATAAAAGATATACAAAATGTAAATTTCTATTTTTGAAATATTTCAAATTATTATTATTATTTTTAATAAATATACTCTTTTAAAAATTGGCTAATAGGAAGTTATATCAATATTTTTATTTATTTATTTTGTTCAAAACTCACAGAAACTAATTATTTCCCTTAACTCCGTTTTATTTTATTATTGAAATTTATTGTTTACATAAACCTGGAAATATTAAGCCAATTCTTGTTTTTGTTTGACTCTTTATCTCCCAAACTCTGGAGATCTCCAACGAATTCATCCAGTCCTCACAGCTTCCAAAATTCTCGAACTATATTTTGAACGTACGTAGATTTTATGCGCATTTATATCAATCAGAACACCCTTTTTTCCGAAGAAGAATTAGCGACGTTTCACGGACTGTCATTAAAGTGAAGTTAGTTAGAAGCACGGCACACTAACTGTTTATAACGAAGCTTATTCTGTCACGGCCTCGCACCCGCTTCATTAGACTCGTTAAAACATGTCGCAATTAAAGTCCGGGAACTCGAGTTTCTGTTAATTTGCGTGTGACGAGGGCTATTGTGTTCCAGCTGTCAGCGACTGACATAAAAGCTGAACAATTTATCGCTGTTAAATGAAGGAATCGTCCCAGACATTTCGAATATTGGATGGTTTGCTTTCCAACACAACAATTTTTCGCGCTAAATTTGGTGATGCATCGTCGTCAAACTTGGCGACATTTTCTAAACAACATTTCTAAAAAAAAGAGCTGTGTATCATTATTAATGTGTCATCATTATTAACATGCAAAAGAACTTTAAATGGTATTTCTATCTTTTAAATGCAAAGTAACCCGTTGTAGGAGATCTCCAACGAATTCATCCAGTCCTCACAGCTTCCAAAATTCTCGAACTATATTTTGAACGTACGTAGATTTTATGCGCATTTATATCAATCAGAACACCCTTTTTTCCGAAGAAGAATTAGCGACGTTTCACGGACTGTCATTAAAGTGAAGTTAGCTAGAAGCACGGCACATTAACTGTTTATAACGAAGCTTATTCTGTCACGGCCTCGCACCCGCTTCATTAGACTCGTTAAAACATGTCGCAATTAAAGTCCGCAATTATTAATGTGTCATCATTATTAACATGCAAAAGAACTTAAAATGGTATTTATATCTTTTAAATGCAAAGTAACCCGTTGTAAAACGTTTATATACAGGGGAACTTGCTACAGTAACCCTTGGTCTTTAAGCCTTGATAAAAAGGACCACCTGTCTAGTGACCACTTTTGTACAGTTTCACTTTGCAACTACCACAAATTACCGCCTTTGTTAGGTGACCATCTTTATAAGGTGACCAGCTCTATGGATGAATGCCGCTTAGCTGCCGTAGACGTAATGTATTAGAATTCTTTTGAGTGCTCAAGTAGAAAAACTAAATTCTAATTTTCGATCGGAAGCTTTATTTTGTAATCCTTAAAAACATAAGCTTTGTTTTGTTTGAAATAACCTGATATCTCTAAAATACGCTTTGAGAAATAATTGTTCACTGAGCGAAATGTATTGGAATTCTTTTGGATGCTCCTGTAAAAGAACTGTAAATGTCACATACACCATTTTCAATAGAGTACACGGTACTGCACACATGAATAACATAAAAGTTTGGCAGTAATCGATGCATATTTGTGGGAGTTAGAGCATGGACGGACGGACAAAACACTTTTGTAACTTGTTGGAACGTGTTTTAAAAAAAGTTCCTGCCGACAAGCAGAAGGTGCATACAGAAGGGGAATCGCAGCCTTGCGCCTTTGCAAAGAAGAAAAAGACAATTACAAAATGTTTTATCATAGGCAGATTCGACGTGATCATTCTTTCTTGTTTTTAACTGTCTCCAACTTGATCCAAGACCTATTTAAGCACTTTTCTCTGCCTCTGGAAAATAGAATTCTGCGCCTTGAGCGAAAAGAAAAGTAAAAGAGAAACTTCGTGACTTTTCTTTCCGTATCTTCTTTTTTCTTTCTTTCTTATTATTTATTTAATCTTTTTATTTTTTTGTCGTTTTCTTAAGTGTTCGTCGAAATTATCTGACAAGAGAGTCTGGCACTTTTGTCGGCTTGAGAGATTGCGTTTATTAGAATTAATGGTTTAGAGTGTAAGTGCTTTGCGAGAGTTTGTGAAGAAGTTTACTTGAGAACTTCAGGAGAACGGGCAATATAATCTAGATGGATGTTTTCATCACGGTTCGTAATTATTCGTGTTTCTTCAGCTGTGGAAATTCGTACGATCTTTAAAAGTTATTATCTGAAATACCCGTCCTTCACACAGGACTGAGGATTGTTTTATAAGTTCTTCCAGTTTCCACTCTTTAAGATTTATCATTTGCTACAATGCCCATTCTTTTCACGGGAATGACAATTGTTTTATCAGTTTCTTCAGTTTCCAGATCGGCATCGTATGTTTAAAACTTCGTATCTCTTTATATAGTAATGTTTGCATAGTCTTTTTCTTTTAATTTTACCCGAAACTGCTTTAATGTTTCCGAACGCAACTAGAATCTTTGACAGTTTATTTCTTTATCTGTGACATTGTTGGCGCGCTATCTGAGTGCAATTTTATTTTGGCGGGTGTTACGGATTACGATTATTTATTTGAGAGGTATTGTTTATGTTTGAAATGTTATAAGCAATTACATTGAGCGCAATAGATTTCTAGAACTTAAGGAGTGATTGTCCATGATGATGTAGAAATATGCACATCAGTTTGAAAATTAATTCTTCCTTTTTTTCTACACCCATTTCCCGGTTGATTTCAAATTTTATTCATTAAAAATAAAAATCTATATAATCTGGAGTTGCTATTCCAGACCAATTGGAATAGAACAATCGCGAGTTTATTTTGATCATGCCGTCCAGGGACGAAAGCAGGTGTGGGCCCAGGGCCGCGGGGTCCTGGGCTTCTTACAAGTTTAGAATTTTCGTTAATTGGATGTTCATAATCTATCTCTTTCCATTTATGTTCTACCTTTTCTACTTTTAGGGCCCTCCCCGAATCTTTTTTCTGGCTGCGTATCCGATGATATCATTTTTAGGGCAAAGCTCATTAAACTAACACGGTATTGAGAAAAAAAAAGTATCATGCTGCTTATTATTTTACTTTACTAGAAATTATTTATGGACCTGAAAATTGAAAAAAAAATTGAGAGAAAGCTGAGGGTTTTCAAAATTTTTAAATAGCGCTCTTTTTCCTGTAACTTTTAAAAAACGTTTTTACACGAATATTCAAGCCTGTCGTTCTGATGGTATGGATTTGTACATGACACAAACAGATTGTGTACTCTATTAATTAGACTACTTGAAGTACCCGTTCTGCTCACGGGAATGAGATTAATTTCCACAGCTGATAGCAATGCAGAAAGAAAAGGTGTAATATAGTTCATGTGTTTTAACATATCTGTTCTAAGTTTCCTGTTAATTAGTATAGCGCACTTTCTTTTAGTTTTGGAACTGCCTAAAAGTTTGTAAACAGTAGATGTTTTAGTATTACACATAAAATATTATTATTTTTGCTTAGAGTAATTACTTTGAAAATAATGTTTTTAACACACAAAATTTTCAAAGAACGGTATTATTTTTATCTTAATAAGAAATATATAGTCTGTGTATTTCATTAATATTACTATAAAAGATACATAATAAGAAAAAATAATTAAGCACAGTAATTGTACTTCTAAGTGAAGTACATTCTGCTATTTTATTTCTTTCTTTTTTATTAAACACATAAGCAGCATATCCAAAGAAAAGTAGTGTTTTCTCTTTCATAAATTTCTTATCTTGTCAAGGGTCTTTTATTTATTTTTTTATTTGTTCTTGGAAATGATTTCCGGTACCCGAAGAAATGGCGTTTGCTGTTTTTTCGTAAAAGAATTGTATTCACATATGATAAACAGAAAAAATATAATAAGAGTGTAATTTTTTAGAGAAAAATGCTCTTGGTACGGTGTATTAACTTCTTATCCACGTCGAAAATATGAATTATAAAAAACAAGTAAAGAAATATTTCGGTTATGTACTAAGAGGATTTTTTCAAAGGGTGCCTTTGTAAGAGTGGGAGAAAAATTTGCAGAGAATGTTATTTCTGATGACTATGACAGAATTCTCAACGGCTTTTGTGTTCTTATTTCTTTTGTTCCATAAAAGTGCAGGATTAAAATGAGCAGGTGATAATTTTTTTAGGAATACTTTTTGCTTTATTGTTGACTTTCTGCTTATTTTGAAACATATTCAGGGCTCGAAATTAATGATGGTCCGCTGGTCCGAGACCACAAAAAAATATAACGCACCAGTAAAATACAAAATTTGTTGGTCTGACAGACCAGTAACATTTTATATACATTTTCTTTTTGAAAACTTGTTGTTGATAATTATATAACATGTACTCTTTATGTGCGTTATATATAACACCTTTATAATTTATTCAATCTCTTTAAGTGTTCTAGAAAATCTCAAATCTGGCTCTCCTTCTAATAGTTATATTGATAAAATCCTCCATATGCACAGACAATTTATAAATAGCTTGTATGATATTCTCTACTGCTGGGTACCCAGCCACATTGGGATACAGGCCAATGAGGATGCCTACTCTTTAGATAAACATGCTACATTCCCTTTTACCGGCCCTTTGCCTTACAGTGATATGAAGGCAGAAATTTCTTATTCAATAAAGGACAATTGGACCAATGAATGGAACAACGAAACAGAAAATTAGCTTCATTCAATACACCCGACTCTCACCTACTGGCCCTCTTATCCGAACCGCAAGCACGACGTTACTCTGACACATCTTCGCATCGGGCATACAAGATTTACTCATAAACACCTACTCCTTGGTGAACCTGTTCCAGATTGTCCCCACTGTCATACCCATCTCACCATTCGTCACATTTTAACATCTTGCACAGCTTTTAATACCTTTTACCAAAGTTATTTTAACTGTTCTTATCCAAAACTTGACGATATACTGGGTGAAACCCCACACCATAACTTGTTTGCCTTTCTTCAACGTGTCAAAATTATGTTTTCGGTGTGAAGCCCCACTTTTTGTCTGACTGGTATCTGGATTGGAGCCTCCATCCAGGTATCTCTATCCTTTTTATCTACTCCTATCTCTTATCATTTTGTCTTTTTAGCATTTACGTGTGTTAGCTTTTACTGGTTTTTACCTATACTATTCACTTGCACGTACTCTTCTGCCATTATTACACTTTATATCCTTTTTGAATCTTGTGCCATTAAAGATCAACCAGCCAACCAACCAACATGTACTCTCATAGCACATGTTATATAATTCTAACATTGTGCCATATATACAATGCAAAATAGCTAAACTTACGTAATATGGAAATTGATTGAACTGTCATCTAACAATGTAATAAAAAAACAGCAAGAAAAATAAAACACTTAAAGAATAAAAATGGAGTCGCATGCCTTATTACTTGCACTGAAACCACGTTAGAAGTCTTAAGCCTAAACAACATACACCTAAGATCTGGAGGTGGACTGGAAATTTGTATTGACTATCTCTATCATCAGGTGCCACTGATAGTACAATACAAAAATATAAAAAACAAAAATAGCAAGGTTTCTGTAGGTTGCATGGCAAAAAGAGCCATGATATTCAACCTAGGGGTACGACCATTGCTATTGAGGAAAACGGGGAAATGACCAAAACATGGTGGAAAAGTCCAATGAAGGTGCCAATCCGAGATTTCAAAATAAGGTGTTTCCACCATAGAAATGGAAGGAACAAAGTGATACTGCAGCATGAACCACGCAGTTAAAAAGGGGAAATGGTAAACAAAATAATGAAAACATAAAAAAAAGATTGATACAAATAATCAAGTGGAGCAAACGAAGGGAGCAATAGAGTGGGGCTAATATAGCTAAAGTGAACAGTAGGAATTAAAAAAAGTGTAAATATAATAATAAATATTATTATTATATTTACTCTTAATATATATAACCTTTTTTATAATAATAATTATTATCATTATATAAAAAAAAAAGTCAGTTGTAGGACTGCACGCCAGAAGTGAAAACGTCTTGTCAAGTTTTATAACATTTATATTTATGCAGCTAAACAGGTTTTCACACATTATTGTACTTTTATTAACAAAAAATAAACATTTATGAACGTTTATTCACATTTTAATACATTTGAAATTCTTTGAAAAAAAAAATTAAGGCTGTAATGGTATCGCACATTTATTTATGATATTCTCACAATTTCACCTATTTTTGTACGTTTGTACATATTTTAACGCAATTTTCACAGGGTTAGAATTGGAAATTTTTGATTTGTTTTATTTAATTACATTTCAAATTTTGCACTGGATTTGTGTGCATATTTAAAATTTAAAAAGAGTGAGGGTGTGCGCGCACAGGCCGCAACGTGACACAGCTGGTATAAGCGTACGCTACACATCAGCGATAAACATTTCTCTCCACTTGTTGGATTTTGTCCGATTTAATTAATAATTATGTACTTGAATTTATTAATTATCAATAACTATATACTTACGTTGTAATGAACAGCAGTCCTATTTATTTGTAATGAATGATGGATTTATAATTCATTTCAAGGAAACAATATAGATCTCTACGCTGATACTGATACTAAGTATAAAGTATGCTAAGTTGTTAGACTTAAAATTATTAGTACATAGAAACTCTATTCTATACTGATGATTAGTTATTATGTATTTGAAAACAGAAATGTGCATGATTGAAGTGAAATGAGTAAAGTATTAAAGATATTAAAGGAAAGACTGTTGTTATCTTCACTAATTATAATTTTTAAATCTAGAAAATTGATGAAGTTAGTATCACTACAATTTTTAATTAAATGTAAGGCTGAATGATATGTTATTGATAATATGTCAGAATCACTATGATTATTATCTGTAGCTACAGTAATAATGTCATCTATGTATCTATATTATAAGAGAGTGATTGCTATAATTATTTTCCTAATGATATAAATATAGGTCTGTTAAGTAACTATATACAGATATATACATAATTTCATGTATTTAATATTTTAACAATAAGTATTTATATTTTTTATTTCAGTTCTTAATGGAATTCAAAATATATTGCTATGTAATTTCGTTTGTTTTGCAAATAAAGTCATGTACGGATGAGTTATAAAGGTTACGAACCAGGGAGTATATCGAATCTATGGTCCTTTGAACCAGTCACTAATTTCTACCCCTGTTATTATTATTATTAGTAGGAGTAGGAGTAAAAATATTTTAAGATATTTTTTTTTTTTTTGCGAATTTTCGTTTAAACTGAAACAAATATGATTTTAATTTTACAGTTCAAAATTGTTCGAGATAGCTGTTAGTGTATCGTTTGTTTTTCAGCGAGTAAATGAATAAATAAACAGAAATAAAATAAACACGAAAATAGCGCTTATTTAATTCGCTATTCAAATCAGTGTATAAAATCAATATGTACATAAACTCATTCCGTGGGCTGTAATCAATAGAATAAATTCCTTAATTCAAGAAAACGAAACATATTCTACAATGGTTTTCACAAGCATTTTTTCTTGAAAACTGGATCATCGTTGCACATGTGAAATCAAAGAGTAGTTAGCTGTGATGAATAGGAATATCTTTAAACCACAGCCCTGAGCGTTGTTCCACAAATTTGATTTCCTCTTTTATGGGGAAAAATCTTTTAAACTCCAGGTCCATCCCCATTCCTTGGAACCACAGAAGTGCATTACATCTAATGCTTGGAACGAGGGGAATAATCGGCGGTGTCGTCCATTCACAGAACGCCATATCCTCCAGACGTCCCAATGAATTCTTAATTGGAAATGACTTGCTCTTAAGCATGCTGCATTAATTGGAATTGGGTTATAAGGGCAGAATATGTGTTCACCCACCGTGGCCTAATGGATTAAGTTTTAATTAAGAAGGATCGCGAAATGCCGTTATACGTTCCTTATTTTACCGAAACTAATGTACAGGTGTCCTTGGTGTTTCCAGACGCATTTCCGTGCTTCCATTTTGTGGCTGGTGGTATTTACTTGGCAGCGATCATTTTCACGTTCCGACGAAAGTTGTTGCAAACATAAGCGAAACGTCAGCGAAAATTTTGTTTACGAGGGGAGAAGAACAAAAATATTCAAGAATAATGTTTTTTTTTCAGATTTTGAAAAAAAAGAACTTTAGAAAAAGCACAGGGGGGCACATCCCCCCCTGTGGTTGCAAATATATGATTGCAAATATATTTTCACGGCAATCGTTTTTACCTCTACACAAGTGAGAGTGCAAGTATTCTTATACAGTATTATGAGTATCTGTTATGAGTCGAATTACTTATTCATTTTGTTGGTAGTAAAATATTTTTTTCACGCTAATTTCACGTTTCGTTATATCAGTTTATCCATTTTTTTCCAAGTGGATAAGAGATGCCTTTTTTATTTCTCAACAAAAGTATAAATGTTCCTTAAAATATTTATTCTTAGTCAATCGACATGTATCCATGTTTTTGATAAAGATATTTTTTTTTTTGATATGTTCCTCGCATTTTGGGTGAAATGAACATTTATGCCTTTTCAAGTGGTACAACATTGTATTTTAACGTTCGAGAGGGGGGGGGGGGATAAAATCGGAAACACTTTTATATTTTAAATAGGCACTAAAGTGCTATTTTTTTTAAAGCGTATCACAATCCATGCGTCGCCAATATTTGCCTTCCTTGTTCCATAAAACACGTATTGAGAATTGAAATTTATATTAAAATGACATACTAAACCTGCTTTATAACCTTCGTCAGGCATATTCTTCATCTTTATAGATGCTGTTTGGAAAGTGTAACATAATCCATGAGTATGCCATATTTGTCTTTCATGTTGCATAAAATACTTTTTTCAGGAATTGAAATCTATATTAAAATTTCTTACTAAAACTGTTTTACAATCTTTGTCAGGCATATTCTAACTATATTTCATCTTTATTTACATTAATATAGACAACTTTATAGACACTAATTGTTATTCCCATTGAATAAACAATAAGGGTTGGCAATTTATCGAAAATTGTAAGATATCGTCAAGCTGGGCTCAGTTTTGGAGACTTTTATTCTGCCTCCAAAGTTCGCAATAAATCGTCAAAATAGCCAACCATGGCATTTTTGACATACAGGAATGCCACTGCTAACTGGCAACCCTTTTTGAAGAGGGATTCGCCGTTTCGCCGTATGCAACTGTAGACAAAAATGTGTAGACAAAAATCAGTGTCTGAAATTAATAGCCCTCTAATGTTGAAAACGAAATCAATATACAGGGTGTCCAGCAATAACACCCTATTTTCAAAATTAAAAACCTCAAAAACAAAAGTCAATAGAAGAAATCAGCAAATGGTATGTTTATTATATAATTTGTAAAAGTCATATACAGAAGTTTTGAAAAAGTAGTTACAATAGCTCCTAACAGGAGAGGTCTGCACAGATTTCTTTTATGGGGAGAGGGAGCTCCCCCCAAACACTCCCTTGCGTACGCCACGCTGCTGCACTTCAAAATAGATCGACCATCATCATGTATAAGTATAATGTCATTCTTAGCAGGTAGTCACGAAACAATCTTAGCGTGTTGGAATGGTTCTGGCAGATGGTATGTTTTAATGTGCCATACAGAAAGTAGTCACAAGGAGTCAAATACGAAATATTTGAAGGCCAATCCATTATACAAACCTACGATTACAATGCGATCTGTTAGCGGTTTTTTTAAGTATTACTTAGAAACTTTATAAAATTATTACAGCTTACGTAAGAAACATACCGTTTGCTGCAACTTTCTATTGATATCTGTTTTTGAGATTTTTAACTTGAAATTTGGGTGTTATTTGTTGGACACCCAGTAAATGTTTTGAATAGGAAACGAAGTTGCAACTTCTCCTTTTACTTAACAGACAAAAATCAATAAATAAATGAAACAAAATATCAGTTAAATAAGCCCAAACTTTAATGTAATACACCATTAATTCTAGTAGGACTTTAAATCTATGTTGTGTAGCAGACGGCAAACGCACCCTTAAATTGAATTAACTCGCCACAAATAAAAATTTAACTGCCAACCGTAAAAACATTTCCTTTCAAACATTCACCGCTTAGCAACAAACAGTCCATTATTCTTCAAAAGTACAATCCCATGCCCTGCAGAAATCATTATCTGTTTGTCTCCTTGTTACAAAAGTGCCTCGGAAAAATTGAAAAAGCTCTTTATCGTTTTACCCCAAAGAGTTTAAAAGTCCCCAGGAACTTTTTTCATTACGAGGCGGATTAGGCCTCACATAACCATCAGAAGATCACGTCTTCTCTCTTAAACGTAGAAGTGAAAGTCATTAATCATAATCACCGATAGTTTATTTTCGGGGTGCGTTCAGGTATAGATCCCACTTAATCCGAATGAGAGAGAGGGAGATCACGCGCATCTATTCTTTTTCTTCCTTCCTCCATGGCTTTTAATTCCCCTGATTCTCAGTTTGAAAAGAATCTTTTGAAATTCTGCGGAGATACGAAGAACAATAGAGTGCGTAACCGAGAAAAATGGCGAAGCTGAGAAACAATAGGTGGTTTACTTCATAGGGATTGAAAGCTTAATTAATGGAGCATCTAATATTATTCTTAAGGAGTAAAAAAAGTAAATGTAGCCATAAATTTCGATCTACTGTTGCATCAGTGTAAATTTATGCTTTCCCCCCCCACCTACAAAAACTGTTTTGGAATTGATTTTAGTGTATATTTTTGGTCATTCAAATAATAATTATTATTCCATAAGTTGAATATGTATGTTTCTCCTGTTTTTATTTTCTAACTTAGCGTTTGAACAAATTGGCTGTGCTAATTTTTAATAAGAGGACCTCTTTACCTTTTTAAATTTGCGGGTCTTTGGGTCCTTTGTTAAATTTTCTCGGTCCTCTTTGAATTTAATGAAATTTAACGAATGTTTACTGTGTTGAAACATATTATACTTTTAAATTAACCTTATTATTTGTAAAATAATTTAAAAAGCTGCATGTTTCACAAAATAATTTACCTATATTTATGAAGAATACCCCCCGCCCCCCCAGTACTCCCGCAAGAGTGCTAGTGCTATCTTCAATTTTTTATTGTAATGTCAAATGACGTTTGTCTGTTTTGTTGCTAACGTCACTTTCTGCGCATGCTGATTGCATATTTGGCAAAATACTTTGTTAAATCGTCTATTTAGATGCATCCATCCGGTAGTTTAATATAAAAAATAGCATTTTTAAACAACTAATAAAAATTCCTTATAAAAAAAAAATTGGAAATCACTGTTTTATTCACAAGTCAAAATTCAAATTAAATAAACTGCTGTTTTAAAAGGAGGCCAAACTTTAAAATACCATACCCATTTGATCCGCAGATAAAGCTTTAAATTTGTGCTGTGGAGCAGACAACAAACGGTATCTTTAGATTGAACTAGCTGAGTAGCCCGGCATTGCCCGGGTACATTAGGTGTTAAAGCATAATTTGCCGAAAGAATTGTCAGCTTATGTCAATCACTGATACACGCATAGATATTTTATATATCTCTGCGTTTTCCCCATTTCTAACCGTATATAATTTTGCTGAATAAGGCTATGTTTATTTAGGACTTTTAGTTAACTTTTAAATATTTAAATAAAGTTTTTTTTGGATGGTTATCATTTAAAAAAATTAAAAAAATTATTACTAAGAAAATATATGCATTCATTATTTAAAATTATTAATACGTTTTTATGTTGCTACCGCTACTATGCGGATATTTCTTTCTTTACGGTAAATCAGCGCTATCTATTGACATCTGCATAAAAACGAAAACAATGTTTTTTTTTGGGGGGGGGGCATTAAAGGAAGCCTATGTGTTAATTCATGGTACAAGCTAACTGCATTCCAAACTTCATCTAAACCCTTCCTTCTGTTTCAGCGTGAAACAGTAACAAACATACAAACTGTCAAACTTTCGCATTTATAATATTATTAAAGGGTGTCTCAAAGGGGTGTCAAAAGGGTGTTTACGCAAGATTTGAATTAAATAGAAAACAAAATAATTAAGTGTTAGCAAAAAAAAAAAAAAAAAAAGAAAGAAAACAGTTTGACAGCTGACAGTTTAGGGTTAATGAAAATACACCACTATACGAAAGAACAACGCGTTTTCACAACGCGTTTAAACGACATTTCGGAAAAAAAAGAAGTTTGAATCATGATGATTTTGATGATGAATGATGAAAAAGATCATCCGATATAGCACCATTGGGTTTCTCTCTTTGGGACTATTCGAGTCAAAGGTCTATCAACAAACCCACATCTACCAATGCATTGAAGGAGGATGCCACACATTCAGCCGCATTTATTCGAAATGGTTCTGGAAAATTTCGACAAAAGAGTGCGTATGTGCTAGCAAAGCCGTGGAGATCATTTGCCCGATGTGCTATTCCATACATAATCCTATCCTATGTATTTTATATGTCAATTAAAAAAGCAAACCTGAAAAAAAACTCCTGTGTTTTATATTTAATTCAAACCTTGCGAAAAATTTGGGACACCCTTTAGAAGGATTCACTTGTCAGAAATAATAAAAATTCAACCGTGAAAACGCTTCCTTTCAAACTCTCTTCGCTTTGCCCTGCTGTACTCCATTATCCTTCGAAAAGTTAAAATTCTAACCCACCAGAAATCACTATCTGGTTTGCCCACGAGTTCCAAAAGTGCCCTAAGAAATTGTTAAAAAAATTCCTTTATCGTTTTACTCCAAACATTTTAAGCTTTCTTAAAACTATTTTTCATCACGGAGCAGAAGAACACACTGGATTAGGCCGCGCGTTCGCGTACCATCAGAAGATCGCGTCTTTTCTTAGAAGTTGAAGTGTAAGTCGTTAATCATAATCACCGATAGCTTGTTTTGGTGGTGCGTTCTTCATTTCACAGAAGAAATCACCGATATATCTGTCTTTTTCTTGTATCTTTTAATTCCCCTTAGATTTCACGTACTGGAGTTTTGAAGAATGTTTTGAAATTCTGCAGAAGGACAGTAGAATGTGTAACCAAGAAAAAATGGCTATGGAAGGGAGAACAACGAGCGATTTTAATTCATGGGGAGTTAAAAGTTTAGTTAATAGTGTTATCTGATATTATTTTCAACCCTTGTGTGTGTGTATGTGTGGAGCTTCCGAGACGTAAAAGTACAGTTTTGTTCTTGTTTCTTATATAGTCTATCATGAAGTAGTTTTCAACGTTAAAGCTTCGCAGTATGTAGTATTAAGTGGGTGATCGTCCTCATTAGAGTTGCTTTATTCAAAATTTATTGTTTTTGTTTTTGTTTTTAAAGTTTCCTTAACGATGTTCTTTTAGAAAATCATACAACTTTTGAACAGCTGTTTCAAGAATTCAATTGCGATAGAGATTCGAAAAAATTAGAATGTTGCTTGACAAGTCGTGCTAACTGTTGTAAACAATGAATCTGTAGGAGTTAGAAATATTCAGGAAGAAATGCTCAGGAAGAATTTCCCTAAACATCGGTCCATTTTTGAAGGCAGTTGTTGCGCTCATGAATTATTTCTGAAAGTTTGCATAAGACATATAGGTTAACTGTTAATATTAGTTTATAGTGCAATTAGTGAGGAACCATTATACATTTTTTTCAGTGTTTAAAACATCATTAGTTTCTTTTTAAAACTGTTCAAAGGTCGTATGACTCGTATCTCTTTTCAAAGGGAACACCCTTAACTTAGTGCGTACGCAGAATTTTTCAAACAGATAGCATAAATTCCCCCTCCCCTCCTCTCTGTGTTGCCCACTTTATTCGACTAGGATTTATAAGCGTGTTCTTTAAGCGAAGCACACAAGTAAGAAAATCTTCCAAATAGAACAACAACAACAGTTCTCCAGACATAATCTATACATCAGTATCAGTTAAAACCTAGAAGTTGATAATGCTTTCAATTGTCGATCTGAGATGGATGGATTTATCGGTTTATAATTTCAGTTTTGGTCGGAACAGCTTGCCCGGATTCTCATGTAACAATGGATATCGATATTATTGTGAAAGTGATCCCCAAAAACATTCGATTAAACCTGGATCAGAGTTAAGAAAACTGACAAGCGCTCAAGTACTTTTTGCGGCCGACAGTAGAAACGTTGAAACTAAATGGGGTTTCGCAGAGTAACCGCTGAACGTTAAATGAGGAGAAGCAATACTCTGCACAGGAAGAAGGAAATTAGCGGTCGCATGTTTGCAACAACAGGAGTCAACAGGCTAATGCGAATGCAATATTAGCTACGGTAGAAAGAAAAAAAGGCTGTTGAGTTCTGGTTGTTATAAGAACATGGAAAATAGGGATGCTAGCGAGACGATTTTTTGTGAGGCGACGCAGAGATTTACAGGTCTTTGCGAGACTAGGCAAATATTTTTAATGTACAATAATAATATGCAATCCCACACTGTTTTTCGTTCTGCGGGATTTCGCGATTGAGATTCATTGATCCCGCGGGATTGACATTTCATTTAGTTAGGCCTTCATTTCAGCAGAGAAATGTAGAAAGAAGTAAAATTTTAAGCACTATGAAGTTTAACTTTAATAATAATAATTAATCTTATGAGATAATTAATACAATAACTTTGAAATATGAAAATTATAATCATCATATTCAGAATAATATACTAAGTTATGTATTATGTTAGTTGCTAAAAATGACGAATATACAACTTGTACATATGTTAACATACTTAAGTTATTTTCTTAGTTGCTAAAAAACAACGTTCAAAATCGGACAAATCCAATGAGTCATTTTCTAGTCTAGATTTAATTTTAGTAAAATAATTAAAAGCGTGAATTACAAAAAAATTAAAAACTGAAATGAAAAGTTTTTATAATTAATTCGTGACTCTGTAATAGTGAGATAAATAATGTGAAATATTTCATTCATTTGGAGATTGGGAACTTTACGAAAAATGTAGATTACAATGTTTAGATTTATATGTTCGATCCAGACTCTCAATGGAAGATAATTTAAAAGATAAAACTTTAAATTAAAATTTGTAATTATTGATTCGTTTATTGTTAGATGAGAGACATAAATAGGCAAAATTTTTCGGTCTATTGTTTGGAAAAGCAGCGTGAAACTGTAATAAAAAATAATTTATTTCTCAGGTCAATCCCGCGGGATTAGGCGCGCGGGACTAGTCCCGCAAACATTTGTGCGGGATCCCTCAGGATCCCGTTCCCGCGGGATCGGGATTGCAATCTCTAGATGAGAGAGCTTTTAGGCTATTTTGCGAGAAACGAGAGTCTTATCTTTCGGCTTGCGTAAATCGGCGCGCTTAATAAAAAACATGATGTCGATAAATAAAACTAGGATTAAGAAAAAAATAATCTACCAGTACTATTTACAAACTTTAAAATAGCTTACATCATACACGTGTTGCAATTAACAAAAAATGTAGATTATCGGAGGAAATAAAAGTTTAGTGAGCGGAATTTTACGTGTATTGCAGTTAACAACAACAAAAATTTATGTGTTGCAGTAAATAACAGGCTAATGAACAAAATTTTACGCTCTGCGTATTGGTATACACACGGTGTGACATTTCCGTTGAAATATGATGTCATTTAACCCTTTGGCGCGCAATGTTCCTGCTCTGGGAACGCCTAACTCTGACGTTTTGATTGTTGCCAGTCACGAAGAATAGATTTGATTTCTATAAAAATAGTTGCTCGTGACATAGCTCCGCGAGAATCCTTTACTTTTTAGCACGTCATTTCCTGTAAAAAAAAAAAAAGTCACTTATTTTTAACAGCACTGGCATCTGCTGAAAAATGGCAGAATGCGAGAACAGCTGAATAGATTGTCCAATGCTGAAAAAAGGGCAGCCGTTGCCCTCGCTCGACTTAACTACCAGCAAGATGGCGGACGATCGAAACGTTCATCGCGTGATCACAGATCTAGAGACCCTTTTTTTTGACGCAGCTGACTGTTCCCGGCACAGCCAGCTGTCGTCAAAAAAGGGTCTCTGGAGAACAGCCAGCTGCGTCAAAAAAAAGGGTCTCTAGATCTGTGGCACGCGATGAACGTTTCGATCTTCCGCCATCTTGCTGGTAGTTAAGTCGAGCGATGGCAACGGCTGCCCTTTTTTCAGCTTTCGAAAAGGGTTGCGCCTCAAAGGGTTCAAAATTTTAAAAAATGCATATTTGAATGAATTTTATGTATATCTATATACATAATATCTATATATATTATAAAGAATACAGTAATTAGTTCAGAAAAGAATACATATTTCATCAATATTAAGCGCTACTGCAGTTTACAGAGGAAAGTGGAAAATGAGAATACTTTCGCTTTTAAATGGATCTTTAAAATCACGAGTTCTTAACGGCAGCAAACATGAACGTCTTATTTATGCAACAGAGATTAAGGGAGCTTAACCCTGATTTATTTCAACAATAGATGCCCCAACGTCAAATAAAATTTACATAAAGTTATCTTTAAAGTCACAATTTATACCACAGAGAAAAGAATAAGGATTATTTCTTTTTTTTTTTTTTTGCATACATGCCAGACTTTTCAATTTATTACGACAACTTTTGGCACACAAAAAAAAAAAAAAAAAAAAAAAAGGATTCTTAAACTTGGGCAAGGGATTAAATGTTACCCTTTTTTTTGTTTAGAGATGTAACTATTTTTCACTGAATATATTTTAGCGGAACATTTTTCAATGTTTGTTTATTGTTATGTAACTTTGAAAGCGACTGATTTTAATATTGAAATCAACTTGCAAAAGTATTTTCTATTTTCGATAAATTTCATTATTATGTTTTTTAAAATTAATTTTACCTCATTAAATTTTAACTTATTTCAAAGTGATGTTAATTACAAATTTTTGCCACAAATCATAATTAAATAGGCTGCGTCTGAAAAAGTGGCCAAAACTTTATGGGGTGATAGAACGCATCTACACGAACGAATTTCGTCATAGAAAGTATGGGCGGAACGCGAACGGCGAGCCGCTAGGTGGCGTTGAGCATGGTAACTTGAACTCCGAAAGGTGGCGTTATAAATGGTATGAAAGGGTCTGTCTTCGCATCCAAACGGATGTTTTTTTTTTCGTGCATCGCCTAGAGATGACCGCTTATACGAACCACGCAATGGCGGATATGGTCTTCGTGTTCTGTGCGGCTGTTTCCCCCGGATGCTCGCTCTTTTGAACGATTTCTTTGAGCATGTACATAATTCTATTACTGTTAATACAATGTTGAAGTATCTCCTCTCGTTCTTGTGTTAACCCTTTAACGCGCAGTGTTCCCGCTCTGGGAACACTAAACTCTGACGTTTTGACTGTTGCCAGTCACGAAGAATAGATTTGACTTCTATAAAAATAGTTGCGGGTGACATAGCTCCACGAGAATCCTTTACTTTTAAGCACGTCATTTCACGTAAAAAAATTGTCACGATTCTTTATAACAGCACTGATATCTGCTGAAAAATGGAAGAATGCGAGAACAGCTGGATAGATGGCCCATTGCTGAAAAAAGGGCAGCCGTTGCCATCGCTCGACTTAACTACCAGCAAGATGGCGGACGATCGAAACGTTCATCGCGTGCCACAGCCAGCTGTCGTTAAAAAAGGGTCTCTAGATCTGTGGCACGCGATGAACGTTTGGATCGTCCGCCATCTTGCTGGTGGAGCAATGCTATCTTGCTAGTCGAGCGATGGCAACGGCTGCCCTTTTTTCAGCATTGGGAAAGGGTTGCGCCTCAAAGGGTTAATTCTTTGAGTGTGGCAGTGGAAAACTCCCTTTTAACTTCTCAGTGCTTGTGTTCCGACAAGCGTTTTACACCAACGCCACCTAGAGTCTGGCCGTTTGGGTTCCGCTCATACTTTCTATATGACGAAATTTGCTCGTGTAGATGGGTTGTATCACCCCATGAAATTTTGGCCTCTTTTTCAGACTCACCCCGTACAGTGCATGTTTAAATTAAATAACAGAAAATGACAACCCCAAAAATTCATGTTGTTACAAGTTGTGAAATAGCAACAATCTGTAGTGAATGTAGTGTAGAAATGAAATGACATGTGACAACAAAAACAAAAAATTCTCATCAGGTAACTGGTGTTTTAAAGAGGAAATAATTAAACATTTGAAAAATAACATGTATAAAAATGTACTTATCCCGACATGTAGGATATGTTCCGACATATCCTACATGTTTACCCGAAACGTCCATACTCACGTTTCGGGTAAAACATGTTCACCCTTCATCACCTTCAAAAGGTTCCACCAAACACGAGAGCAGCAGAGTGAGAACTGAAACAATAAACAGAGGAAAAGAGCAAGCCCTGTCAAATCAGAGTATGCCATTTTGAATATGGTCCAATGGTAGAGTTTGGAATATTCTAGCAAACTAGTTCTGAATAAATAAAAGTCTAGGCCAGAATTAAGCAGGAAACTTTTACACATATTTTTGTCTGGCTAATTAAATCTGTGTTTCGCTGTCTTCCCCTCCCCAGAATTTCACGTCTGTCTTGGATTGTCGCTCCGATGTACTGCATGACTATGTAAATTGGAATAAAAGTTTTCGTCTACCACTACGACGGCCTCTATTCATTTTTCACCACCTTGTAATATATACCGGATAATTCAAAATAGATTTTAGAGCGATTATTTTTCGAACTGCAAGTGATTGAAACATTCGTTCAATTAGGAAAATTCGTCAAATAAAGTAAGAGTAGCTTTCAGATATTTCGATATTTTTACAAGAAATTGTATACATATTCAGAAATAAAATTTAATTTTTATACGGTCCCTCATTTTCTATCATTTATATTTTAAAAGAAATGGTGCTCTGTGAATAAGAAAATTAATTAAAATAAATCCCATGTTTCGTTTGCGAGATGTTAAAAATGACGACTTACACCACTTTACGTGCTGTGTCGCGTCCGTTTTCAGGTGAAAAAATCTTTTCTCTAGGGAACCAACTATGAGTTGATAAAAGTAAAATAACGATCCCTTTGTTGGAAAATGGCAGTTAAATGTTTCAAACGCGTCAAATTAACATAGTTTTACCTGAACTGACAAGTACTATTTTATGAAATCATTTTATAATTTAGTCTTTTAGGGGTCATCCACTAATTGCTAACGTGTAGAGAATCACACAGAAAATAGAGTGGTCTAGTTTTCACTAGAAACTGCCGAGTTCGGAATATGCATTATAGGAAATTATAGCTAAAATATTATTTCCATGAGTCAGATATAGCTGTTGAATGGCCTCTAACTTGTCGACAGTTGAAAAGCAATTTTATCAAGTCATCCTCCCAGTACTTGGCGACAAATGCTAAAATTTTTAACTTGCGATATTTCGGTAACTGTTTCCACTCAGAGACATGCGTTTTTTATTTTACTTTCTCTTAGATCCAGAGTAATATTTCCCCCAGTATAAGTGATAGGAAAAGAGGGACCACATAAAAATTAAATTTAATACTTTAATATGCAGCCGCTTGTAGAAAAAATGCCGTTTCTGAAAGTTACTCTTTATTTGACGATTTTTTCTAAGTATTTTTTGATCACTTGTGATTTAAAAGATAATCGCTTTAACATGTATTTTGAATCGCTTATGTACGTACGTACTTATGTACGTACTGTAAAAATAAATATCCATAAAGGAAAGAAAGAACATATTTCGGGAGGAGCCATGCAATAATAATTTTTTACATCACTTCCCTTTAGTTTAATAATTTAATTTCACACTTTGATAGTTCGTACACAGAATTCATATTCATATCTCAAGTCAAAAAATGGACCTAATGATCTCGTATTTCAGAAAACTCGTATGTTAGGATACTCGTATCTCAAGATACCACTGTATAACTCCCCCACCTTCCAAACTTTTAAAGCAAATCTCTTGATTTTTAATTTAACGATTAATACGTTCGCTTTACCCCAAAACTTTAAAAAATGTGCTGTTGAACTTTCAGTAATTACTTAAACTGTCATGTTAATTTCTAGTCTAGATGGTTCCTTTTTAAGCAAGGGTACGCATACACGTGCAGCAATTTAAAATACAACCAGTGAAAAAATTCTCCTTTCTCCGACCATCACTGGAAAGAATGTTGAAAGCTAATTGTCTTTTAACGTAGAATGTTTCAGAATCTATTTGAATTATCAACTAGCTAGTAATTTTTTTAATTTAAAGGTCAAATTGAAAATTAATTATAAAAGGCTGTTCAATCAATATTGTAATTTAGAAGACCTAAATTTAATTTAGTTAAATTTGATAAAAATATAAAATTTAATTGAAAATACATGAATTATGATACGAATTGGAAAGAAAAATTATGAAACAATTCACTTCAGATTAATAATTTAAGATTCAATTTTCGAAGTCATTTTTATTGTTGATAATGTCATTAATATTCGGTTTGAAATAACAAAAAAGAATATTAATTAAAAGATTATTAATTAGTTACACTGCAGAATTATTTTGAAAATAATTTAAGCATTTGTTAACGACAGGCGGATTTGGGGATTCAGTGATAGGGATCTATAAAATTAATTTTCAATACCATATTAGACAGTTTAATTATAAATTAAATTTTTGAAGAGATGGGGTGGATTAGTGTTCGTGCATACTTCGCTGAACAAATTTAGAATTCTTTTGTTTCTCGTAAGTCTACTCGACTAAACTATTTAGCAAAAAAAAAACTTTGTTTGCTGAAACAATGTCAAAATGAAATTCTATGTATTTTTTTAGCGCTTTCAGCCCACAAAGCTGATAAGTTTTTTGTTTTTTCTGTCTCTCCGTACATCCGACCAAGCTGTAGATGTCGTTAATGGGTACAGATTGCTACAAAATTTACGTGTTTCTTTTATACTATAAAATATACTCTACTGAAAAATGCGTGTAGCAAAATAAATAAATAAATAAATAAATAAATAAATAAAATAAAAATTAAATAAAATAAAAAAAAATAAATAAATAAAAAAGGGAAAAAAATCTAAAATTCTTCTAGATTTTATTTACGCACTTGGCTGGAAGAATTTCAGATTTAAAAAAAAAAAATCAATTCAATCAATTCTGCCACATAGAGGAAAATGATAGCTGTTAGTGCTCATATAGACTCCTGTTCGCATAATTTTGCTGCTGAAAATTGCATCCATTGTTGTTTCGCCCCTAGTGGTGAAATGTTTTGGATGAGTGCGTATTGGAAAATCTAAAGTATCCACTTCAGTTATGCAATCGGATCCTTGATCGGAATTTAATTCTATGTTAAAATCTCCTACTAAAACAGTCTTAGAATCATCCTCCTTCAGTAACGTTTCGAATATAGCGTCTTATTTATCTTCATGAGAAATTCGAGGACTAGCGTATGTATCTGGAAATCTCACTTTATCTTCAATGTACGCAATGACCATTTGAACACCATTGGTCTGGCTCGTGATCACGGGCAAAGCGTTTCATATTCTTTTTATAAAGTGATTTTTATAAAGTTTTCCTCTATAAAAATCATAACTCCAGATGGCTTTCTGTTTTGGAAACCACTGTCTATCCGTTCGAACAAAGTGAATCCTGGTATTTGAAAATCATCTGAGGGGATAGTCCATGTTTCCGTTACCAACATGATCCGTTAGCAACTACAGGTGGCTTTCTGTTTTGGAAACCACTGTCGACCAAAGTGAATCCAGTTCGACCAAAGTATTGCGGTAGCAATATCAAATCACTCTGCAGAAAACATGAATCAAACGGAAAAGTGACCACGGCGAACCACGTAAACAAAATCCCGTGCCTGAAAGAAATAGCACACGTGTGCTAAAAAAAATAAAAAAAATGGAGGGATCTGAAAGTCTTCAAGTAGATTAACGTCGGTGCCCAATCTCATTGTACGAGGGTTGTCCGGAAAGTAAGTTTCCCACGGACAATAAAAAAGGAACAAAATATGATTACCTAAAAAGATTTATTGAAAGAGATACAGCTATATTTCAGCCACTTCTCAACACAAGAATAACTGGAATTGTTACCCCGTGGGATGCGTTTTTGTAATCCAGGGTCATAGAAGTCTGACGCCCGAGAGTGGAGTCAGCATGTCACAGATGTTTGCAGTCTTCGTCTAAAAGTAAAGTGATACCAGGGTAGGAATTTCTTCAGGTGTAAGTCGCTGGGAGCAAGATCGGTGTTATAGGGCTGATGGTTAAACGCCTCCCAGAAATTGCGTTGTGAGGATAAAGTTCCCAGGCCCTCACCCCAGAAATTTCGCTGCGATACAACAGCGCGTGCACACATAAAAAGCATTAACTGTTATTAATTCCAGCATCTGAATGCAAGCTTTATTCTGAAAGTCTCTTTAAAATTAGAATTTAGTATATGTGTATGCATATAAATACTGACAATAAAAGCTGAAGATTCAATTCAGGAGAAGATTTGGAAAAGTTCTCCTCCTCCACAAATTATAAAGTTTCAATCTTGTCGCACTTAAAGGAGAACGGTTTTACTTACACAAAGAGAGAAGGCTAAAATAGATAACTTTTCATATATTACCGACTAGGAATACTAGAGAAATTCGAATCGATTTAGAAAGGAATCATTCCTGCTTCCCATCGTTAAAAAGGAAGAAATCGACAGTTTTTGACGGAAAAATACCCCCTTTTATTTCCACGGGGGAGCATTTTCTTTCTTTTCTTTTCTTTTGAATTGAATTCATCAGGAGACCATCTGTCACCACTTCCTTGGAAAAGTTTACTCAAATATGAAGATGAACGAAACGGCTCAGTCGTCGAAAAGATTCGGTTCTTTTTGTGAGTAAGTTGGGAGAAGATGGGCATCTTTCAACAAATCACAAAGAATAGGCAAACGAAAGCTTTTGAAAACTGTCCGCTTTAAAATATGTATTTCCCGAAATATACCTGACCAGTTTTTGAGCGATTCAACTTTATGCTTCAGTTCAAATTAACATTCTTGTATTCTGCTAATTTAACAGGAAAAGTAAAAACAGTATGCGTTGTGCTTGGAAGGGAGTTCCTGGTTGCTTGACTATTATGGAAAAATTGTTTTTATACTCTGGAATGCTTATTGTTCTTATTAAAGACTGACAAAATATTGTTTAATTAGCATTTATACCAGTTTTTAGTAAACATAACTGGCTGTTGTACTTTTTCTTACAAAACACTGACAAAGTCTTAGTACGTATATATTAGTGTTTAATAACATTACTGGATATTGTATTTTTTTTCTTATAAAACTACATGCTTGTTTTTAAAACAGTTATGAATCTAATATAAAGAGATAAAAAGTGGAAATTTTCATTTTCAACCTCTTTTATTTATTTGTACTTGATGTCTGACTTTTATGTCAGGGTCAAAAATCTTGTAATCCATTTTTCACTAATTTCCTTCCCAGTCTCCAATTCAATTGGAATTATGCTGATTTATTCAAGAATCTGTGGCAATATAATAATAATAAAAATCGTGCATGTAACAGATGTGATAAGAGCCTTAATAGCACCGTGACCTAAATGTGAAGTCACTGCAACGTACAAGACCTTCACGGGACGTCACGTATGAGTCACAAATAAGTCGCCTTGACTGTCCAATGTCCTTCTGCGGCAACGTCACAACGTGACGTCACCATGAAGTCACATTGTGACTTGAACACGACATTGTCACTGCAATGCGACGTTACAGCGCCGTCACATTCATAGCACTGTGACTTAAATGTTCCACTGATTTAAAACTGAAAAAAACTTTTTTTTTGAGAAATTCGTAAAGTTACTTAAAATTCACAAAATCAAAAAAGTAGCAAGAAAGTAGCAATATCGCAAAGTCATAAAATTTAGTCTCAGGTGCTTTCAAAAGTAGCAAAAATTGCGAAAAGTTGCAAGATCTGGCAAGACGTCACAAACGATCCGTCACGTTGACGTCACAAACAAGTCACTGGCAGGTCACACTGTGATTTCCAGTTGACGTCACTTATGGTCACCAGTGTGACTACGACCAATGTGACTCACAGGGACGTCAAGGCAACCTCATTGTGACATTCCGTGCTATTTGGGAAGTCCTAGTTTATATCGAGTTTAAGAACGACTTCAGTTTATTCATTTCGTTGCGTAGGTGATGAGTTTGTTCACCAGAACTTCCTCAGAGGAACTGTAAACAAATTATCGGAAACCGAATCAATTGGCTCCTGTCTCATTTGATTTAGTTTTTCACTAACTGCACTCAGTGACTGACAATTTAAAACTGAGAGTATAGGAACGCCTAAAACTAAAAACGCCCCATTGTCTATGGGCATATAAAAATACTTTCGAAGGGCTCTCATCTATGTAAATATCCTTTTAAATCCTAAACGTATTAAAAGCAGTTCCTGAATATTGGTGTCACCCTTAAACTGTATAACGATCCATTTAACTCTATCTACTGACGGCACTTAGAAATACCATAAAAATAAAATAGTTAAAAGAAAAAAAGTTAAAATTAGTTAATTCATTGTAACCATTCATATGAAAAATCACTTCCAAATGCTTCTTTTAACCCACTTACATCATGGTAACATGTTCCATTGTTTTAAATGAATTGCTTTCCACTCACTTTATAATCAGATTGAGCCAGCGGAAAAAGAAAATGAGAATTAGTGAAATTTCAGACGTTGGTTTTATGATTAAAGGATTAGATATCCCAAAAAGGTGTCAATCAAAGTATGACTTGACTTTTTTTCGTTTTTCTTCCCCTATACTCTTTTGAAAAAGACTCATCAATTGCTTATGAAACAGTCATGAGACGTATAGCTAGTGTTTATTAATTTTTTCTCAATTTTCTTTTATATTATAAAAATCAGTATTGATAATTCATTGTCTAACTAAAACGAGAGAAAACAAACAGTTTCAAGTTGATATTCTTGCCATTTTTATTGAGTTGATCAAGGGTTAAAATAAAATTTTAGCTTACTTTGCATTCTCCAACTGAGCTGAAATTTTGAATGCTAATGAATCTTTGCTAACAATACAGAATTATGCAAAAAACTGGATTATGTGGTTGTCTGAAACTGTAGTTTAGCTCTATAATAACGATTTCACGACCGCAGTCTTGCGTGGTCGTGGTAATTGCTAATATTCGAATCCTATAGTTAGTATTTACGATGAAATATCGCTTTAGGTAGTATGGTGGTGCCTGCAGCACCACTCTCTACGATTTTAGACTCGGGTTCAACGTCCGACTTGGGACTGGTTATCAATTAGCCCGTCCCTTCATTATATATAACGGTTACGCTGGCCGCCTGCTACATAAACAAATTATAAAATGTCCTATGTTTCGAGCTTTTGTAGTGGTAGTTCCAAAAGGGCAAGCCCCTGTACTTGGAGAAACAAAAATAATCTTTACGAAATTTTAAATGAAAAATAATTTATTTATTTGCATAAAACTTCTCTTTTTCCTCTATTTTAAAGTGTAATAGTTTTGACTCTATAGTCTATTTTCGCAGTCTCTTGTTCAGGGCCCCAAGGAAGTTGGTCTTCCCTAAACATTGGCACATTCTGTTATACTTCGCTAAATTAGGAACCTTGTTGGTAAACTTTGTAAAACTTTTTTTAACAAAACTATAATTTCCTTTTTATTTCTTGTAATTTCTCAAGTTCTGTCTTAATATGAAATATTATTAAGCTTTTTTCCCTCAAATATATATATATATATATATATATATATATTGTAATTGTGATTGACTAGAAAGTAAAGCTAGTTGGAAAACTTGTAAATCTTAATTTTAATTCCACCAAAATCTAGTAGTTTTTACAAAATTACAAACTTTGTTAAAAAATTTTAAAATAAAAACTGTATGATATCATCTCTATTCTTGGTTTGAGTTGGCAAAGTTACAAAAACTCATCTGGTAAAATTTTAAAATAAATTGTTAGAAACCGACATTTGACTTTGCATTTTACGAATCTTCCCCTTCCTTCGTAAAAAAATCTTAGAGTGACCCTACTCTCGCTAATCACGCTGAACTAGAGTATGCACTAATAAAACAATGCCGGCTACGTCATTTGATTCTTCTTGATAAATGCGCGAGCTAACTCTATACACATTAATAAATCATTCCTCAATACAAAATCCCATACAGTTATGACCCCTCATTTTGTGGGTATTCTCGCTATAATTCATATCAGATTGATCGTATGTGCCTGTGTGCGGTTTGTCCAACTTGCGTTTCTAACATGGACGGTACAATAGCACGAAACGGGATAATGGACAGACATGCAGCAGTCAGATCGTAGATCCTCCTTCATTCTCAACGTCCTGGGAGAATTAGCATCTTGCCATAATTCATGCAGGTGTCAAATCCCATTCTGGAACGCGCGCGTTGCCATGAGCGGCCGATAATAAACGGCGAACCGATTGTTTGGGACTGTCATTTAGTCACATATCAAGTAATACAGAGACAAGGCGAAGTTCGCATAAATTATATATTCGGCAAAACGAACAAAATTAAATCTGCAAACTTCACACACCGTTCCGACGAAATTTAAAAGAAGTATATGGGATATTTATTTGTTTATAGAATTATTGCTGTTGAAATATTAAAGTTCAGCGGGGTCTATCTGAGAACACTGTATGGCCGTCAATTTGGCGATTTTTTTTAAGCGAATTTTGTCATGATGCCAGTTGACGTCATTGATTTTACCTACTATTATTATTACTTAATATTATTAATAAGTATACATTATTATAATTATTATTAAAACTTCTATTATTATTTTACTTAAAAGCAGAAATCGTACTTTGCTTGGTAACGCTTCATCGCCCTTCCATTTGGCAGAGTTCCTATTTTAGGTTTGCGAATAATTAATCAGTTATTAAAAAACGCACAGCTAGACAGAAATATGAAAAATTATAATTGTACATAATCTAGTTCATATACTTATGATAAGGGATTCTTACTATACATAACCAACGTAGGGAGTTTGAATTTTACTCGAATATTTTTTAGAGGGTGTAGCTGTTCTGCGATAATCTCAAGTTTTGCATTATGTGGGTCGTTTCCCCTTCTCCCCTAAAGAGTATAAGTTACTACATGTATTAAGGAACTTTTAATTATTTTTCGCTGAAAGACTTAAAAAATAGGACATTAACTTGATAGCGTACTGAAAAAAGAATTGGTTAAAAAATAAATAAAAAATGAATGAAACTCATTTTAATGCAACTGTAGCCATTGTGCAATTTATTTATTTCACAAGCGTGACAATAGATCTTTCATACAATCCGGATTACGGGTGTATTCTCTATTGGAAAAAAAATAATTCTTGGAAGTTTTGTTGTTAACAAAATTAAATTTTGCTTCAAACTTGACCATTTCTCTAAGAGCTTTACTAACTCTTTCTATTAGTGTTGTATTCGGGAAACGTATTTTTTCAAAACTAAAGCATAATAAAGAACAACTATTTACGAACAACATCTCAAAAATGATTATCAGACTTCCTTATTTCTGGGCATTGAGTGTGAACTCGATAACACTTTTAGGTATTTTTGAATTGGATAATTCTCAGTCAAAAATTCGCAAAAAAGGAAATCAGTCACTTAAATTAAACTTCTGTTAACTTTTTAAAAAGTATTCGACCGTTTAATGTTATTGTAGCTGTTTAACATTTTATTTCCTGCCCACGTATGTCAGTTGATCTTTCAAAGAGAATCGGAGTCACACATGTTCATTTCCGTTCAAACTCTAGTGGTGTTAGTGTAGTCTGGTAGTTTTGAGGTATACAGCCCTGTAGATGATGCATATTATTAATATCTTAATATTAATCCAATATTTGTGTCAGTAATTGAGTTACTCTGTTGTTATTTGGACGTTCGTTATAAAACGAAAAAAAGACCATGTCATTTAAAAAAGGAGAAAAAAATGAACGCACTTCTTCTTATTTTTACTTTTACACTGAGCGATTCAAAGACTAAATGCAATCTTGGTACATGGTTCAAAGCCCGGTGAAGGAAAATTATTAAAAACTATTAATTAGCAAAATTAGAGAGACTAGCCAAATTAGAGAATTGTGTTCCTTGAAGCAGTGTTTTATAAAATACGTTTGGTACGTAGAATCGTAATGACGCGAGAAAAATTTCTTGTTCATCGCTATATGTAAATGTGGGTAGTATGAATTACATCAACAAAATTTTATTAAAGAAGTGATACAATACCTAACAGCAGGTTTTCTAACAATGACTCTCATAACCAGAAGATTTTGCATTATTGTAAATAAAGTGAACATAATAATATTTTTTAAAGTCGTGGTGCAGCTATTTGTTGTAGAAAATAAACATTTGCCACAATCAAAAATGAAATTTCATTTCTGACTAAACTGTTGAAAGTTTATGTTTGAATGCCAAACCTCTCATTTAAACTGCGATTTTACTTATTCGAATCAGAAGACTGTTGAGTATTTTACCTTCTTATTACATCTTTACTGTTATTTACTAACATCGTTTTATTGTCTCGAAATGTTATTCCCTCTGCTAATTTTGGTTCTCGCATTGAAACTTCTCTTGGATGGCAGCTACTGCTTGCTCTTATGTATTTCACTCTGGGCCTGGCTGCCATTTTGTCTTTTAAAGCTGCGGGTTATGCAATGACCCGAAGTAAATCTGTCGATGAAATTGATATTGACGAAGATGACGTCACAGTTTTTACGGACACCAGCTCTGGTCTGGATAGTTACATCACTTCTCCAGAAATCGAGATCACCGAAGGGCCGATCCTGTCGGCAAGGATCATTCGGAATTGCGAACGTCCTAAACCTCTTCATTATCCTCCAGGACTTTTGGATCGATTTCTAGATGACTGTATGGAGGAAACTGTCCTCTTAAGTATTGATGACTATTTTTGGATTCCAGGAGAAAATGTCTGGGTCTGTCGAACAACTCCTCGAGCTTCAAGTCCAGAGCGAAAGGATAGGCCTAAAAAAGGAAAATGCAAAAGGCGTATCTTAAGAGCTCTGTTTGGTTGCTTCATGCCTAAAATTTTAAGGCGTTAATAAATAAGCATTGCTTGAAATTTTACAGAGAGCTCTTTTTTTACCAAATCATCTAAAATTGCCTTTTCACATGAATATTTTTCTAATCATCAAATCTTCATTCATTTTTATCATTCTTGCAGGGTTACTTTAGAACATTAACACTAGACTCTTAAGAAATCTTGTACGAATCTTTGACATAGGTTCGTTCGCCGTTTTACAACAGTGATCATCAACATTAGACCACCTGCAACAACTTCCAAGCTGTGTAGAACCGAAACTATGAACATAGATCGTCAACCAATGAATTCAAGAAAAGACATGGACACTTTCTAAGCCAAGAACTTTGACTCATCAACAACGCCCATCAAAAATTGAAGATATGTGCCTATGACTTTCACCAAAAGACGAGGACATTAACTCGCCAAAACCGTCCATCAAAACCACTGACATCGACTCGCCAATTTAATGCAATCAAAATCACGCAGATCGTTTACATGTAGTCCAAAAGCTGTTAACATTGGTCTACCAAGGATTTATTCAAAACTATGAACTTTGACTCTCCAACAACATCCACCGGAATCTATGGGCTTCAGATGACTTTCATCAAAAAACTACGAACATCATCTCACCAACGATGTCCATCGAAAGCTTTTAAATCGGCTCGACAAATTACGTCCGATCTAACCACGAACAAAGACTGGCTCCCAAAAACCGTCCACAGAAAATGAACGTCTCATGAACATTGGCTCTTCAACAACGTATTCCGGAAAACCCTTTCATTACCTGGTTCCTCGGAAATTAGCTTGACATCAACAGCACCTACTAAATGCCGTTAAAATTGATTAGTTCCAGACTTGCACCTAAAATTATTTATGAACATAACACGATACTTGAATCTACTAAAATCAAAGAACATAGGATTCCAAAGAGCTTTCGCTAGATATCAAGAACATTCTTCAGCTGCACTCTCCAGCTAAAACTCTACAATCGATTGACAGTAAATAAATTTGGTTTACTTATCCTTCCTATGTTCTTTTTGAGATGTGTTAAAACTGCACAGTAACAAGGCAAGGAAATTAGATTTATATACTCCCAAAAATACTTCTCAGATAACGAAACTTCTAATGTTAGTAAATGATTTGTCAGACTCACATACGTATACGTAGCTACAACTCAGAAAAAATTTCCGTATTATATAAATGTAATTTCCTTTCTTTGTATCAGACGAAAGAAATACCATTGAATAGATAAAATTAATTCTAATTCGCCTTTTTTAAAATTCTGATCGATCATCCTTAAAATGAATCTAAGAAATTAGTCTGACTTTGAATGCTTTACTTAGCATTCATTCAAAGGCCAGGTCTGGGAAGCAACGCTGGTCACAGAAGAGAAATTCTATGTGGAATAATGGAATTAAGGACGTCATGAAATAAAAATCACCATCCCCAAATTCTCATTCTCTGCCTGACTTAAACTCCTCTCTTTCATTTTAATCCACGAGTTTTTTCTCATGCCTAAATATCGTGACTGTTTATAAGAATTTATAAACAATACGCGTAGATAGCGGGTTGAAAAACCGAAATCGGATCTCACAATTGTAAAGGAACGGTCTTGGTTGCCTGTATGTCCAAGGTGTTTGAGACACGTTCTCACTGCTGTATCTGACAAGCGTTGCTTATCTGACTTCCATCTGTCGGTTCGTTGGTAATCTGTAACTTTTCGAAAATACCAGTTAAGAAAATAAAATATTATGTGTACCGGAAAGCAATGTTCTTTTTTGCATAAAATGTAAAAAAAATAAATTTTTAACAAGTACTGAATTACAAACCAGCTGTATCTAAGCATAGGACTCACGCTTGTTGAAGTTTAAAGCCATAATTTTATGGATAATGTTTTTTTCTTTTCTTTTAAGAAATATGCTCATCCTCAACTTATTTTCATGTCACGTCTGATGTTCTGAAATCTATTTTTAGTTATTCGTGAGTGTTCTATTTCACAGCAAGAATTTTATGGATATCTATTGAGGATCACGAAGAAAATGTGAAAAGAAAGTTTTGGTCCCTTTCTCCCCCATAAGTTATGAATTTTGGAAAATGTTCTCCAATCTGGTACCTACGCTAAAAAACTCACATACGTACCTAATTTCGTATTCAGTACTCTCTCTCTCTCTCTCTCTCTCTGTATATATATTATTATTATTATTATTTTCAAATGGCTGGCCTCTGCCCCTGGAGACTAGAGGTGGGGAAAACCGTCATTTTCAAAGAACAGTTGTTCACCGTTCCCGTTCTTTTTTAAAGAACAGTTCTTTTTCCTGTTCTTTTGAGAACAGGTTCTTTGATTTATGGTAGCTTTATTATGACTATTTTATTCAATTTAAAAATGAAAATATACGTCTTTTTAACATGTACTATACTTTAGTACAATTGTAAAACCCGTAGTGGTCTGGGCACTAAACTCCGTTGCCATAAGAACACGAAAAGTGAAGCAGCATCCGGATTGGCCAGTGCTTGGGAGGGTCAACTTCCTCTCGGCTCGACTGCTGTGGGACCGTGTGCCCTAATGGGAGCTGGTGCACGTAAAATCCGTCGTGGCTTCAATGTCCTCCAAATTGTTAAACGATACCTCTGGGGTGCCGATTTCAGGGGTGGTCCCTCCTCTGGAATTGGTTCAAAATTAGGGGACCCCAAGCTGAGTCGGAGTTCCTCCCACTGGGGCTCATTAAAATGGAAGCAGCCCCTTCCGCCCATCGCCTGCCTATTTGAGGGATCTGGCACCGCCCCGCGGGTTGCCAGAGGGCATTAGCAACAACAACAACAATTGTAAAATGTTTAAAAAAACTTTGCAACCAACATTCTGGCTTTCTTCAATCAAGTATGTTAACAGTAATTTTTTGTAAAAATATTTTAATGGCAGCTGTCGTCAAAAAAAGGGTCTCTAGATCTGTGGCACGCGATGAACGTTTCGATCGTCCGCCCTCTTGCTAGTAGTTAAGTCGAGCGATGGCAACGGCCGCCCTTTTTTTCAGCATTGGGAAATGGTTGCGCCTTAAAGGGTGAAAAAGTACATGCTCCAGCTTAAAAATTAAAGACTCCGTTTAAAAAGCTGTAAGTATCAGGCTCCAGATTAAAAATAATACGCGTGTATAAATATGTCGATTGCTTCGACTACGATTTAAGAAAATGAATACGACTTTGGCATATAAAATTACATGGCTTCCGACCAGGGCCATACCTAGAAAATAATTTCGGAGTCGGGGAGCATCGTATATCGGGATAAAATTTTCAGGATATATCCCCCACACCCAATTTCTGTCTAATTTAGAAAGATTAATTTTTTTTTATTACTGCACAAGCATTTCGTTCATTTATACATCACTGCATTTCATACCCCTCACCATGGGCGCCGGCAGAATATTTCCCAGGGGGGCAAAGACTACTCAAGGGGGGCAAAGACTACTTCAACGTATAGTTACCATGTTGGAAAGAGCAAAAAAGCAAAGGATAACTCTGCATACAAAAATCCAGGGGGAGGGGGCATTGCCCCCCCTTGCCCTATGCTGCCGGCGCCCATGCCCCTCACCATCCCCACACAGAAAAAAATTTCTGGCTACGTCCCTGTATAAATACACCATTTACATATAATGTAATAAGTTCGGGGGAGCGGCGTTCGAACTCATAGGACCCTCCAGTGGCGGATTAATGCATTTTTGTCGGGGGGGGGCGGTAAGTTAGAGGATTGACATATACATCCATTTTTTGGAAGAAAAATAGGATCTTTTACATTAATTTCTTTTTTCTCGGGGTGGGTCGCCCCCTCCGCCCCCCCTTTAATCCGCCCTTGGCCCCCCCGTCTAAGTACGGCCTTGCTTCTGACTCCAAGTCTACAACTTTGACCCTAGCTCAGAACTTAATTAAAGCAAAAGAACAGGGAACAGATTTAATGAAAGAACACCTTTCACCGAAGAACAGTTCTTTTAACCTGTTCAGCAAGAGAACGCCTTTTACCCCGTTCCCGCTCTTAGCTCTCCGTTCCGAAAAAGAACTCCAGCTCAGGAAAAGAACGTTGAACTAGGTGTTCCCGCTCACTGCTCGGAGAACTCCTCGAGTCGTGATCAAAGAACGTGTTCTTTTTCAGCCAATAGGAGAGGCTGCTCCGGAACAGGTTCTTTTTCAGCCAATAAGAGATAGATGGCTAAGAGCATATGAAGCGAAGGCGCGTTTTATATGGAGATAGTGTGGAGATATGGTATATTATTGTTTGACGTTGATAAAATATTTTTTTTTCGATTTGTTTGTGTTTCACATTATCATTTTCTTTATTATTAATTTTTTTACTTTGATTCAAATTGAGTAGTTTGGCTGGAATAATAAATATTGACGAATTGTAATCCTGTGGTGAGTGCATTTGTGAACACACATATTGAACATATAAGAAAGCTTCTTATTCTTTGCCCGGGTCCACTTTAAAATTATAGTAGGTTGGGTTAAAAGTTCTATCCCCCCCCCCCCCCAGATAATCATCTTCGTTATCATTATTTCTCAAAATAACTAAGATTCCACAATTAGAATTTGATAAAGCTAAAATTGTGAGCTTCTGCCCCCACCATCAGATACGTAGCCAATGTGGGGGAGGGGGGTGTCTGCCCCCCAGAATTTAAATTTTTCTTAGCAAAAAAATATTAATCGTGCCTTTCAATGAGAAATTTCACCTTTAAGGCATTTTCCAAAATTTCTCTTTTCAACACGCTTGCCTGCCATAAAATTTTGAAGCGTCGGACCTTAATGAAGTGAGAACATGTTTTTGCCGTGATCACTGAACAGGGTGTTCCTGTTCTTTCTTGAGAACAGGTTCAAAAGAACAGGGTGTTCATTCTTTCCCCATCTCTACTGGAGACATTGGCTCTACAAAGGCCGGAGTTGTTGGCCTCTTTATTATGGGGCACCTAGTCGGTTGATCAACGTCGCCCCTCTATGAAGGAACGGATACAGTGACATCCACGCCCAGTCGGGGTTCGAACCCCGGCAGCCGAGAGTTGAACCGGGGCCACGCGAGCTAGTAAGTAGTTTCCTCTACCGGGCCGAAACCTTGCTTTTCATGACGTCACAGCAGACATCCTTTCTGGCGCAAAATGTAAACAAGCATTTTTTTCTCAAACAGAATATTTTGAAGAATACAACTTTTCTTTGAAAATGCTCATTCTTAAATTAATTATATTATTATTATTCTAATTAGTAAAGTATCAGATAAACTATTTAAGAAACATTGGAATTTTATACGTAAATTATGTTTAAAGAACACCATAAAGAATAACATGCAAGGAAGTTTTCAGATTTTATTTCATAACATGGATTTCAAATAAATGAAACTTTAAAAAAATTAATAGAATACTCTAGAGTTTTACACTAAAATACACATTTAATACCATCTTGTTTAACTTGGACTTGTGAGGAAGATAGTTTATTTTTTACAAAAATAAATAAAATATGAAGTAAAATTCATTTACATATCACTACACACATTAAAATAAAGTCTTCTGTATTAAATAATGCATAGAAACATCTCGCGTGGCCCCGGTTGAACCCGAAACCGTAGTACGGTGCTGTATCTACCATACAATCTGGTCGGTACACACACACACACACACACTTACTTTTCCGTACACTTAATAATTTTAACCAGTATGCCTCTATCTGTCGATTCCTTCTCTTGAATCTGTGGACATAATTCGTGGACGTCGACACGTTTTCGTTGTAATAGGGCTTTTCAATAGGGCTGCCAGACAGCGTGGGGGGGGGGGGCGGAATAAAATGTTCCGCAATTTTGGTTGATTTATTGTCAAGTTTCGCGCAAAAAATAAGTCCTCAAAACTGAAACCAGCTAGGCGAAATCTTCCAGCAAGGAAAAATCCTTTGGCGAGAAACTAGCAAACGCTACAGTTTATAGTTAGAATATGTTTGGCTAAGATTGCAAAACAGTTTTAGCTGGCGATTTTATTCTGGATTCCGTTTTCCAGAAAGTGTTTTAAGGAACAATTCAGAAATATACGGCACACTCCTGCATAATGGTATGCTTTTCAACTTAATAGAATAAGGAAAAAAATAGGGACGACGCATACATTATGATACGTTTTCAATATGAAAGCACTTTAGTGCGTATCTATAATAATAAAAATGAATGTTTGTAAATCTGTCTGTCTGTATGTGTGCGGTCTCCAGACAAACCTACTGCACGCAGAACTCTGAAAATTTGAATATATAAGTCCATGAGTCCGATAATGTGCACCTGAGAATCAGAATTTAAAAATTTTAATTACTTTTTTAATTATTAATTAAAAACCGTTTTCAGGATGCCATGCTCGGCGAGTTTCGCCAGCATGATACTGTGAAACAAAATCGCATGCATTGGAAAACATGAAATGGCACGGAAATTTAGTCAGTTTTGCGCCAATCTATATCAACAAAAATGAATGTCTGAAAATCTGCATGCGTGCGATGTCCAGAAAAAACTACTGGACGCAGAACTCTGAAAATTCGAACATATGAGCCCATTCCTTCGGTAATGTACACCTGAGGCTCAGAATTTTGAAATTTTAATTACTTTTTAAATTATTAATTAAAAACCGATTTTAGATCGTCATGTTTGGCGAACTTTGGCCTCATGAAAAGATTTATGCTTGAAGTGAGTGGTAACCGCAAAAGTAAAAAACCGTTTTTTACGTTGTCATGCTTGGCGAGTTTCGCCCGAATGCTACTATAAAATAAATCGTTTGCATTTGAGAAGTATGAAATGGCACGAAAATTTCATCAGGTTTACGCCAAATCTATCTATCTCTATAATATTAAAAATGAATGTTTGTAAATCTGTCTGTGTGCTGTCTCCAGACAAATCTACTGCGAATTTTGGGTTACGAATGTTGGGAGCAATCCTCTGTTCTGGGGTTTAAAATAGTTTAAAATTCGTATTCTATGCGTTAAATAGTTAAATTTTGCTTTTTGCTGCATTGATATGTAATGTTCTGGAAATCTCGGGTTCTATGGGTCGTAGGTCTTCGAAAACCTAATTTTGGGGACTTATTTTTAGCGCCAAATTTGGCGATATTTCTTTATTTGGCGCGTTTTTTCTAATGGGGCCTTTTCATGAAATTTTTTTATGGTATTTAATACGTTTAATGACCTAACATTTCCTAATTTTCAGAAATTTAAATCGAAAATTGCGGATTTTACATGATAATTTGCTTAATTGAATGAAATATTTAATAACTCCAGCAATTTTAATGTAAATTACACGATATTTCTGGGGGAAATATGTGACGGCCACGACAGTGAGTTGTTTTTAGTGGTGCGTTTGTAAGTACGTACCTGAAACTCTGGAACCATTATCTGCACATTCTGTTATATAATTGCGGCCTAGAGTACTAATCTGGAGTTGCAGTTTACATGTCAGATTTTGTAAATCGCATAATTTACGGGGTTCACTGGCAACGGCGTGCGAGTGTGCTAGTTTAAAATATGAAAGTGTTTAAGATTTTTTTATTTCCAATTAGCGTATCTCAGTTTATTAATCATTCAACGTTATACAGGTATCACCATAAATTTCGGTTTGAAATAAACAATGAAAATTAAAAATCATTTTTTTTTTTCAAACTTCTTTCTCTCCCGTTTCGGAGTAAAATCTATTTTTGGCAAAGAAATATGGCGCCATTCTTTATTCCACGGTCCCCTCCCTTCCTCTAAGCCTAATACCTCTAAGCACTATTAATGAAGAAAACTAATTTGGAAGGGCCGTCGCTGTTTAGAGAATCTTGAAAACTTAATTAACTTTTAATTAAGACTGTTGCGAAAGATACAAAAGTATTAAGGGTGCTCCTTTCATATACTATATAAAATTTTCCTTCCTTCTCTCGCTGCGTTTTTTTTTTTTAATATACTAGAAAGATAATATTAATGAATTGCTGTATTAAAAAATGGACAGAGACGTAATTTGAAGGTTTTTTTTTTTAGCAGTAATAATAGCAGTGAATGTTTTGAGACTTTCAATCTAATGTCGTTTTCGACATTCACGAGTAATTAGCAAAAACGACCTTCTATAATTGATGTAACGCATCTTTAAATGGTGATAGATATTTATTTACATAAATTTATGTACCACAGAAAAACAAAATCGTATGACAGTCATCAAAGAAAAAAAAAAAGTGTAAGTCTAATTATGTTAACTGATAATGTGCAAGATTTTTTGTGCTAGCGAGAAAATTTGAGTTTTGGTTTTCTGTTTTTTGCTGGATACATCATAAACTCACTGATTTAAAAAAATTCAAGCCATCATTCTTCATTACAGTTAGAGAGAAAAGGAACATAAGATTTTCTTCGAACGTAATACTCAATAAATTATTAATAGTAACACAGAGGATTAGAGTAAAAGAAATTTTCTATGTAAACACTTTCATTTAAAATTTTGCGAAAATTAGATATCGGAATCTCTTATTAGCAGTTCAACAGCCTCACCCAGAATAAAAGGATTTCTGAAACTTCATATGAAAAATAATTAAAAAATTATATAAGGCTGAAATAGGAAAACTAATACTGAATACAATTTTTTTATAATAATGTATTTTTAGATAAATTACATTAATATACTATAAAATTTCAGACTAAATGTATTTCATATGTTGATTTTATAGCAGTTTCAGAGCAGTACTGGCCTATGGCGTAGTGGTTGGTTATGTCAGTGAAAACGGTAGACGGCCGAAGTGTGAAGTTCCCGGGTTAGGGTCCCATCGTGCGGCTGTCGATCTAACGGTATGGAGTTATGGTAGGTTTTCTCCAGATGTAACGTGAATACGCGTTAGAACCACTGAGAAAGTCCTTCTACCAAGGCACCGCCCGCAGTCCTTGGCAGATCGCCTTAGCGTAGCGCTGCCATAATCACACAAACAAACAATCAGAGCAGTGCTGATATTAAGAAAATACTTCTGTCCTGCTAAGGATTTAAAGAAACAATCCTGTAAAGGATGAATAGATGAGTCTCACAAATACACGCCCCTTAAAAAGTCCTCTGCCCAAGGTACTTCTCTTAAGGCAGATAGCCCTTCAGTAGTTCTACCCTAATATACAGTACAATAGAATACTATTCTCTCAAATACACTTTTTTTGAACGTCTATAGTGGCTATAGTGGATTGAAATTTTGGTGCTCTCCTGCAATAGAATTATTCATGCTATGCCCTCAATTTTAAGTATTTTTGCGTTATTAAGTATTCTTCCATTCTTGATATGTTAGACGAATTTGATGTTAATTGGAGATTGGCAAGTTAGTAAAAAATTGGTTAAAATTATTTGACTTTAACATAAAACCTAGACATACACTGTGATTTAAATAAAAATTTTTAATAAAACGTCCTGCATTTTGAAGCGAAGACTGGATAATTTAGTGCATTCATTAGACCAACATGATGCAAAATATCGGTAGTATAATAAGTAAACTACCTGCAGTCTTAAAATGTTCGTTTGTTTTATGACGTAAAACAAAAGCAATGCAAATCCTTTTAATTTGATTCAAAGTAAAAATCAATAGATGTTGACAAAAGAAAAACTCCTCTTCTTTTTTCTGTATGGCTAATTACAAAAATAAACGATTCATTTGCAACGAATAAAAAAAGTCCACACGTTTCAAATGACAAAAGAAAAAAATCATTTAAACTAATAACGGGTAATATTTATTCAGAAGGAAAAAAAAAAAGAACCATTAATAAAACAAGAGTACACCAGAATTAGCTTTTTTTTCGAAATATGTGTTTACCTGTTAGGTTTTTGCTGCTGAAATACATCGCGTATCAAATAAACAAGAAGATTGTGTTAGCGTTTGAGCTTTATTCCTAAAAAAATATTTAAGGAAAGAATAAAAAGGCTTTTGGCAACAGTAAGAAGAAAATCTAAGAAGGAAATGTCCGAAGATTATGCTTTATTCTTTAAAATGGAGCCTGTAGTAAAGAAAAGGTTATCGCTTCTCTTTTTGCTTTATTTAATATATAACTTTATGTTTTTCCAAAAAAGAACAAAAACTTGCTGTTTAATCGATTCTTTCAGCTAACATTTCTTTTTTCTTAAAGATCGATAGAATGAAAAATTCCAGCTCACAGAGTTTTTAAAACTTGATATTTTCTTCAGTTAAGGCTGTTTTTTTCGGACATCATGCAACTTTTGAACAGCTTTCTAAACAATTCAATCATGATAGAGACTCGGGAAAATTTAGAATATCTCTTTTCATGTTTTACTGTGAATTGTTACGAAATACTTCGCAAAGAAAAAAAAAATGCTAAACATGCGGAGTTTTGCAATACTTCCCTGAACAAGTAACACTTTGATCCATTTTCGAAGCGAGTTATTGTGCTCCTGAATATTTTCTGAACGTTGCAGAAGACATATAAGTTTGATGTTAGTATATTAGTTTATATTGCAGTTAGTGAAGAAGTATTATAAATTTTTTCGAAGTGTTTAACCTCACTAATTTGTTTTTAGGACTGTTAAAAAATTGCAGATGTATTATACAGTAAATAAAGCCGCCCAGGTGGTGTAGTGGCTAAAGAACTATTCTATCACGCCTTGGGTCTGGGTTCGAATCCGGTTTGGGTATGGATGCTGACTTGTTTGTCCCTTCATAGGGGGTAATTCTGGCCGCCCATTGGATGTGATTCGGGCCTAGTGGCGAATGCTTGATGAGCAAGTACCCGCCCATTGAAAAATAAAACAGAACAGTAAATAAATGTTTAGCTGAACAGATCTTTACTTGTGGTCAGTCAACAAAAAATGTAGATTATTGCAGTAAATAAAGGTTTAGTGAACGGAATTTTACCTGTATTGCAGTTAACAACAACAGCAATAAAAATTAATTTGTTGCAGTGAATAAAAGGTTAATTAACAAAATTTTATGCTCTGAGTATTTGAACTATATTCCGTATCCGGTGCTGGTTTACCAATCAATGTTTGTGCTTACGTTTCATTTGGTGATGGTTCTGGCACCTGGGTGGGAGTCAAGTAACCTGCCGGTGGTATTTTTGACTGGCAACCATAAAAAGACGTGTATCGTCAGTTTGGGAATTTGAAATTGTTTCATGTTATGGATGGAAGGGAATGGAATATGTTATGTTATTGTATGAAAAAAAAGTGTGTGTGTGTTTGTTAGAAATATGGTGTGAATATAAAGCTAAATAAAAGAAAGCATGTTGGTTTTACGTTATAGGCCGGTGTGTGTGTTTGTTGGAAATGCAGTGTCGATATAAAAGTAAATAAAAGAAAGCATGCTGGTTTTACGTTATAAGACAGTGGGTGTTAGGGACATTTCTGAGCGGTTAATTAAAAAAAATAAAGGCAACTGCTTTTTTTTTAACGAATCTTTGCAATGTTTAAGGTTTTAATCTGAATTTTAAATTGATATTTGATGTTTTTATGTTGTCGTAAGTGCTATATATGTGCTATTCTAATCGTACTGACTTTGTATGAGGTGTACAACTAGGTTGTTTAATCCTCCATTTTTTCTTTCTTTTTAGTTAAAAATGGGCCAGTGTTTGCTCAGTTTACATTAGCTGTACAACTATGTTGCTTAATCCACTGTAGTTTTTTTAGTTAAAAACGGTCCACTGTTTGCTCATTTTAAATTGCCTGTTACTGAATTTTCTGACGTTTTTTAGTTTGTAGACGGTGTATTTTGTTTTAATGTTTTTGTTAGTGGAATATATGTGCAATTTTAATGTGTTAAAATACTTTGCGGATCGTGCAAAATGGTTGGCGACAGTCGCTGGGGCTTTGGCGGCCAAGCTCCAGCGACTGTCGCCGTGTTGACATGGGGTGCGCACCGTCTTGTATGTTTTTACCGAGCATTTATATACACCCATCCTGGCATTTCCATTGAAATGTGATACATGCCAGTAATTTGCTTTTCATCTTTTTAACTGATAAAAGGGTGTTTACTGGAGAAGGTTTGCACACTTAAGTTCTTTTTTGACCGACAGTACCCAAAGAAAAAAGAATGATTTCAAGTGACACTTTCTTTTCTAATTGACACTCAGTAAATAAAAAAAAAAGGGTATAGATTTACTTCGGTAAGTGTGCTCCAAAACTGATGTGCAAAACAACAGATACATTCATGCATAAATATACATTTTACAAAAAGCGTTACTTGTTTTCCTTTACGATTTGCGCATGCCAAAAGCTTTCTCCTGGTAAGAAGTTAATTATTCTTCGTATCACTGAAAATTTCACACAATATATTTTCAGTCTTTGCACACTTGACTATTTATTGCCATATTCTAGATTTAAAATCACAGTAACAGAATCATTGTACCACATCAGTTGTTCAGTTCAACAAATCACCAAAAAACTGAAGTCATTCCTAAACTTCTTAAAAGCAGAAAATAAAACTACAGATGAAATAAATTCAACATTCACTTCACTGACTGACGCTTTAAGAATACTCAGAATCTCAGTGTTATTTTAGCTATTTTGTATTTCATTGCCTTTGAGTATCTGCGATCTTTAAAAGACAGCAGAATTTTAGGCAAAATCAAAAATGACATTAAAAAGACAATTAAAAATTTTTAGCTTCTGAAAAAAAGAAAAATCAAAGAATACCGCAATGGTTGGAAACGCCATGTCCAACGGATGCTACGTGGAAGACTTATCGAGATCTGCCTTTTACTACAAGGCAAAAGGCAAGCGTCACCGTGGCGGACCCAGGAAGCAGTGGTTGGACCAATATACCGGAACAGGATTTTAAAGCCTAATCATCATGGGCACCCATACCTATGGGAAGTTAGGGACCGTGCCCCCCCTCACCCCCCTAGCTTTAATACTATCGTTATGATTTAGGTCCTGGTATAACGTAGAAGGGGTTCAACCTAAAATATAGTACCTTTTTGGAGCAAGGCCCTTGACTTATCCTCCCCCCCCCCCCCACTACAAACAATTATATGGGCGGACGTGTTAATCATTGAAGAAGATTTCCTTCGAATGTTTGGCAACATCTCCATCTCCCTAGCAAAGGCAGCGATGTCCAGTACCAGAAAATTTGAAATTGCTTTGAGAGCTTTATCCCCCTTCATGATGCTTATCTTTAAATGCCATGCACATAATATCTTTTACAACGCAGTTCCGAATGTTTACACTCAAGTGTAGTTCTCTATTAATAACTACGTGATGAAATATAATAATGCGACACAACGAGACAATTGGTTCGTTCTCAGTCGCACCCGAAAAGGCAGAAAATTCTCCATGATGGACATCATAGTCCAAACAGTTCCGACGTCTGCCAGAATCAGTGAAAAAAATCGTGTAAATGAAGTAAACCAGTACGAGGAAATGTCAAAATTAGTAACCCGATTCAGGATATCACAAATAATTAAGTTTATGTGCGCATTCAATTTAAAATATCACTGTTCCGTACAAATACGGTCAAAGCCAGTTCGTTCATTACACTCTGAGTCGTTAAATTTTCTTGTTTTAGAATGCCTTTCCATATTTGTCCATTCAATTTGAATGATTGTCACAGCAAGTAAATATAATATTAGATTTTAAAATGTGAGAGAAACGTAACTTTTGGAAATGTCTAACGAAGAAGTTTTTGGAAATAGGTTTACCTTATAATCATGAAAAGCAAACCAGATAGAATTTGGCCATAGTGATGCTTCGCTTTCAGAATATCAAAATTATGTGTATCGATTTATTCGTTTGCTTATATGACTCATTATGAATCGTATAATATGGCACTGGCATAGGATATTCGCTGGGCTATAGTATTCAAACACCCTTGCCTACAGCCCATAAAATGTGCATGTCGGAGCATATCCGTCGGTTTTAAATATCGTCTCTTCGATGAATTTGAAAAGAGGAATCAAATGTCACGTACTTTCAGCCATGAGCTGAATTAAGTCATCATTTTCAGCCGTGCTACTTTCAGTTATGAGCTAAAAATCTGACCACTTGGTTCAAATTCTATTTTTCTTCTGCTGATTTCGGTGGGAAAATCGATCTTTCTATGTTCTTTATTGGAATGATCCAAACAATTGAAAACTGGGCAACCAACCAAATTCCGTATTCATTTGATTCAAGAACTAAAATAATGTTTTATTACTTAAAAATAGAACAAAAAATGAATAAATAGCTCTGTATTAAACACACATTTTACTCTTACAGGCGTTTAATACAAAGATATTATTTATATTATATTGCCTTTTTACAAATTGTGATCTGAAAGTAACATTGATGAGAAACTCATAAAAATTAAATAAAAGGAAAAAAGATACGCATGTATAAAAAAATGACAGTATAAGCTTACAAAATGTGCAAAAATTTTATTTTTGTAAATCAAACATGGCAGATTTTTATCTAAATATGAATATGCCTAAATACATAAATAATGAGAGGCAATTGAAATGATATTGTCGAAGTTGATTTAGAATAAAAGATAATTTGTAATAAAATCTGGTCCCGACAGCAAAGTGCTATTGTTTCTAAAGTCTGTTGATTACTGTCATTCTATTTGCTTTTATCGTTACTGTCTATGGGGTATTGAAGTTGCTGTTTTTCGGGATTTCTTTAACGCCATCTTTCTCTCACTAGCAAGCAGCAAAGCAAACTCAAAGTTCGGTACAACCATTTTGTACAACCAGTTTTCTTTTTCACTTTACCTAAAGTTTTTTTCTCTGCACTGATTTCTTTCAACTGAGGCTCTTCAGGCGTAGCCAGAAATGACACAGGCAAGCTACATCGGGGCAGATTTGAAGATTCATCTCCACAGTCTTTGACGAAATTTCTATCCTTTTCAATGCAGACTTTCAGCTCATTGATGGTGCTATTACTTTCATCTTTTGCTGAAGGGATTGCTGCGGCATGACGATTGCTCGAAGCAGAGAGATGTTTCATCCATATGATATCTGGCTCGAACGATTTTTCTGAAGTATCCGATAAGAAAGAATGCAGCAGGATAACCGAAGTAGTTGGTCTATCAGAATGCCGATATCGAAGAGTACCTTGAAGCAGGTTTATAACCTTACGGATTTCAGTCATGTTACGAACAACATTCGGAAATTTCTCTTTGAGAGCCTTGCAGAAAGATGGGAACTGGAGTGAACTAAACATAATTGGATAAATATCTTTCTCCCAACAGCCACGTTTGTCTGCTATATTCTCTGGACATTTCATGTAGGACCGTAACTTCAAGCACAACATACCAAAAGATCACACGTCAAAAGACTTTCCACTGATTTTGAGACAATGTCCATTTCTTTTGCCTGCTTCAGGAGGACGGTCGAAGATTTTCAGACCGTACTCCCTGGCAACTTCTGCACATTGGCTCATATAAGAAAAATCTCCAATTACAGCCTGTATTTCGCCAGTTATTAAGATGTTTTCCGCTTGCAACTCCAAGTGGCATATGTCCAAACCATGCAAGTAATTCAGACCTTCCACAACATCGCATATCCATTTCCTGCTTAGGTCAAAACTTCCTGGACTGCTACAAAACTTACGGTCTTCTAAAATTTCTTTTAATGATTTGCGATAGAGTGGCATGAGAAATACATTATACTCAGGTTGACGAATCATTTTTCAACATAGGGAGGGCATTGGGATGGACGAACTTGTGCCATTCTGTGAATTCTAAAAGTGACGTAGCGTCTTGCGACACAATTTTGGCAGCTGCATCCTCGTTCTTGAGCGTTTTCAAAGCAACGACTTCTCCAAAACACCCACTTCCTATTTTTGCAGTCACTTTGCACTTTCTGTCCCTCAGAACTTTTACCGCTTTGATGTAGATGCCTTTTCGATGCTTTTTCTTTACCTCAATGAACTTCTTGATTTTATCCATGATTCGACTTGTAAGAATCCCTGCTTCAGTATAAAGGTAAATCGCAGTATTTAGCTTGTACACAGTTTCTAGTTTCTCAATGACGATACCATTTTAAGCAGAACCACTGACAGAATGAGCAGCAAGATTCGAAGTAAGTTAATATTCTAAAGAGTGGACTTTTATACATTATTAGAACTATTCATTGTTTGCTCAACTCACAAAAACTGCGATTTCTCATTGTTTCTGTAGAATAGGAACAATGCATTGTTGTGAAAAAGCTATGAATAATTTTATTGTTTATTTTTTTTCATTAAAAGCGCAATTAGTTGTCGGTATCATTATTGTAAAGACCTCCAAATATAAAAACTTTTTTTGGGGAGGGCCTGAGGGCGGGCACTATTAAGTATTCTCTACAGATGCCCAAAGAATTGGCGATTTTATTATGGTGCAACCAGTAGAGATTTTAAATTACCCCCTGTGACGGGACGGTCAAGTTGTTACACAAACCCTAGCTGGGAATCGAACTTGCACCCATGGTGCGATAGATAGATTTCATTTTGTAGTTAAGGCAAACCTACACTAGGGCTGTCTGCATAATGGGGGGATGCGTCGGACAGTGTACTTTTTAAGGGGTTCTAATGCGTTCCATCTGGAGCGTTAGATTGACAGCCAAGCTCTAAGGCTAAACTGTGGACGATCACACTTCGGCCATCTACCATGTTCAGTGTCTTATCCACTCGGCCATGGTGGGGCTGCGATTATAGAATGGGTGTACAATACCTGGGCGGCTAAACATATCATGTAGTGTACTTCATAAAGGAAATCTGGATTGAATCCTTGTTTATCCCCCTCATCGCATCTGCGTCAATGCGTCGATAAACATCCAAATATGACAACCTTTGTGTAAATACGGTTATGGTACCCCTCAAAATCAGCTGCCATTTGTTTCTGCGGCTTAAGAGTTACAAATCATGTAAATAAAATCCAGTTTTTGGTTTCATTTCTTGTATATTTGTATATCTTTCTATCCATCATATTTTAGTTCTTCGTATTTTTAATCTTATTGCCTAAGTTATTGCTTTGAAGTGTCTATATCTGTGTGCTTGTGGCCGATTTATGAGCGTTTTCCCGTAGTTTCTCAGTTAGAGTTATAAATTTCTCTTGCTCTGTTATAGCACGAGTTCTTCCGTAATTTTGGTTATCATGTATGTAAGTTTCCAATTAGTCTTTCCAAATAAAAATAAATTAAAGGTGCAGAATAAAACAGCCTTTGTTAAGTCAATGGTCGATTCGGCACTTATGAAGCACGACTATAGCGGATGCTTCAGTTCGTGTATAGCAGATTTATGCATGCCAAGTAGCGAAGATGGGCGCAAAAAGGGAATCTCTGCTGTTGCGTTTTTGAAACGACGAGAACAAATGTATTAACAATTTCTTAAACAGTGGTGTAGGCGTAAATAAAATTCTATTGGAAAGTGGTTTATAATGGATGCCTTCGGCATGGTTTGTATTTTTTGTTCCATTTTTTTTGCCGAATTTAGCCTTTACGTTCACTGCGAAAGCACGTAAAATAATCTAAGTGTCCAAAGAGCCGAGAATAAAAAACAAGCGGGAGGGTTGGCATAACTTTGTCAGGATGAAACTAAAAAAGAAAAAAGATAGAAGCACAGAATTTCAATCTAGAAAATATATAAAAGCATAAAAATATTTGTTTTAGAAATATATATATATATACACACACACATACACATTTATATATATATATATATATATATTTTTTTTTTTTTTTTAGATTCTCGAAAAATATGTATTTCGAAAAATATCCGGGTCACATCCGGCTCGAACATTAAAAAACAAAAACAAATAAACAGACAAACAAACAAAAAAAACCTCTATAAAGTATTTCAATTCGATATCGAATGCATATCAGTATCAAGCTCCAAGTTTACGCGAACTGCCGAGGGGTAAGGAAAGCCTTTAGTGTAGTATTTTCAGAACTAAAGAAGCAAACTTTCTTGAAGGGTAAAATATACTTTAACCTTTTTATCCCCCATCCCCCCACGCCTACACCCGCAGCCATCGTTTTTTTTCTTATTTTATTTTACTTGTTTTATACTGTTTCCAGAATTTCCGGATTTGTTTTTGAGTCAGCAAAATATGTCCGAACCGAAGAGAGAAAGAAGGGAAAAAAAGAAATGAACTGAACGATCAGAATTGTATGTGTTCTACTACGTCATATTTTTTCCTCCCCTGTGCAGGGAAAAATATACTATTGGAGGGAAAAATATTTAAATCAGTATTTTGTCGCCGCCAGGTATTTTTTTTATCGCTCTGGTGCTAATCAAATAGCTTTTTTTTTTTTCCCTCTCCTGGAGTCTAATATGGGTTAACTCGTTTGTGACTAGCGACCATTTTTTCGGGACGATCAAATTTGAGCATATTCCTATTTTTGATGAAAGAATCTTTCCCTGTACCAGTGGCGCACACAAGGGAAGGGTTCAGAGGGTCTGGACCCCTTCCAAAGCAATTATCAATTAACTTCGTTAAATCATCCTCTAGTTTTTTACATTTTAATATATTATAAGAGCCGAGCGAGTTGTATGGTGGGTAAAGCACCGTACTCCGGCTTCGGGTTCCACTCCCGGCGGCCGGGTGTTCGATCCCCGACTGGGCGTGGTTGTCATGCCCGTCCCTTCATAGGGGGCTACGTTGGTCCACCTACTAGGTGCCGCCATAATAAAGAGACCAACAATTCCGGCCTTATTTGTGACCAGAGGCCGGCCATCAGAAAATATATGTATATATATATATAAGATTATAAGATATAAGATTATATTATAAGATTAATATATATATAAGATTATATTATAAGATTATTCTTTTCAGCTGTTAAGATAGTTAAATAAAAGCATATATCAAAAACATGCAGCATTGAATGGCAGGAAGTCTTTATAAACTACGGTCACGAGAAAATATCTTGTTCCGTATTTTTTCAGGAGGTCTGCGTCACATCTTTATAACTGGACCCCCTCCAAGAGAAAATCATGTGTGCGCCATGCCCTGTACCGACGATTCATCCCTGGTGGAAATGCAAATAAATGATCCGATAGTTTTCGCCCCGCTCCATTCGCTATTCAGTTGGGGAATCTCCGGGCTTGAGAGGTTTTGCATATCCCGCAACAGTGACAGAGTGAAACCACCGAACTGAATGAAAATATCTAAACAAGGAGGACCATCATCCTCCCTGAGTCATTCACTTTGGATGAAGTACATTAAAAATGATATCCCGCCTAAGACAAGTGTCCGCCATTATGGTCCTTACATGGACCCTCTTATGTATACGTGATTCATAACAGGAGTCGACACTTCCAGTTCGGATGCCTGTTTCACTGCACGAAATGGAGAAGTACATTCCGCATATAAGTGTAAACAATATCTTCCTTCCTTGGTCTCTAAGTCATTGGCACATCAGTGGAAACTGAAAAGTTATTCACTGTTACAACCCCTTATACTCCTGCATAACAAACCCATTTCCCATACACTATCCCTACTGCATAACAAACAGCTGACCTGTTTCTCCCCTCGACTTCAGAAAAGGACATCAACGATTTCCTTTCTGGATCTGTCATTACTTCCTGGCTTGGACTTAGAATTCCTCCGTTGCTTCAGCTACGCTATAGAAAGCTGCACCATTAACAGTTTCTTCAAAAATAGAGAATTAGGTGAATTTTAATAGTGAAATCCAGCAGTGAATTGATTGTAAATTAGTGTTTACAGTTTTCTAGAAACTTTTTTTTTTCTGTTTATCTTAGAACTTAGAGCCTTGCTCCTGATGATAGGCTTGGCAACCTCCCCACCTCCCATTCTTTTACAAATTCACCAAAAATGTGGCAGGTCTGTATACGATGTTTTTAAAAAGAAAGATATATAGTTTATCTAAAAGTCACGGTGATGAAACGGAATCAAGGAAATACCTCATGTTGTCTTTTCTATTGGTATGCGGGCAAAAACAAGAAATGTGCTTAAAAAATAATAAAAATTTGCGAAATGGCCTTTTTATTTATACCTAAAAAATGAAACACTGGAACATAAATATTCGGAAAGGGGCAGGGAAGCACGACTGACACTCAACTTGACATATACTTCAAAATGTATTTCCTGAAAACCCGCAAATAGGAATTCAGGAGCGATTTCAATATTTTTTCTTCCCACTTTTCGAGATTGGATGTGCTAGCGCTCGATTTTAAAATTAAACTAACATTTTTCAGTGACACGCTGAGGTCTGAAATGAGATTTTCGAAGGTCGGTTGTTTCTGGAGCTACGTTTCAGAGGAATAAAGAACCACGAAGGAATGTTCTACATTTTAACAAGAGTTTGAGTTGTTGGGATACGCGTATCAAACTGCTATTCGACACCGATTCGCGCATGAAAAAAAGTAAGAAATGAAATTTTTTTTTTCTGAAGGAGTTAGGGGAGGGGGAGGGAGAAGAGAAATTCATCTATTCTTTGTGGAGTTTTATACAGCTACCCATAATTTGAAATGAGTGACCTTTCCAAATTAACAGCATATAAATAAATTTTATAGTGAACACTTTTATTTTAAAAATTTTCTCAACGATTAGGTATAGACATCGCATATAAGCCCGTTTGATCCGCGATAACGGGTTGTAAAATTATTATACAGGAGGACCAAAATAAGAAAAATCTGGCATCGAATCTAACTTTTTGCATAACGATGTATTAACAGGTAAAATACACTAGTATAGGCAAAATTTCAGATGCGTCTGGGAAGTTAGTGAGAAAAATAGATCAGCCCATAAAGTCGCAACCGTAACTGTTCTTGCGGCAAAGTTTTTTAAATTTTATTAAGAGTGTCTCTTTCTATCTGAAGGTTACACATGAAATTGCACACAAGAAAATTAAGCATATTTTTCTTCTTCCTCTCATTACATTAATGATTCATTTTTTTTTAAAGTTAAGAAAAAAAAAGATTCGATTGATGCAAAGACTGGTACATTGCAGTTGCTGTTTGATAAACAGCAACTGCAATGTACCATTATTATGATGGTTTAAAATTTTTCGTGAGCTGTAAATAGATTTTGCTGCCGGCCTAATAAAACCTCACAGCATTTTGTTTTTGCTGCCAGCTTCAAAATCGTATTTTGAGCCCTGCAGAGCACACTACCATTTTTACTATGCAAATATTTCGGAGACGTTCTATATGTTTCATAATATTAAAAAAATATAGTTTAGGTACTATAAAGAATTTTCCAAGGAAAGGGAAAAAAAAAGGAAAAAAAAGAAAAGAAACGGTTAATGAATAAAAAAGCAATCGCAAAGTCCTAAACGTGATACAAAAGAATCATTCAAGTTAATTGCACTGAACAAATCCCCTTCCATTTTTTATGCCCGGTTGCCATCCAGCAAATCAGAAAAGTGAAGCCAATCCATTTACTCTCTCCAGTAATTGGAACGAGATTATAACACCTGGAAATCTCCTCTCAGAGTCAGGAAGAAGAGAAAGCGATTCTCTCTTCTTCGCGAGCTTGCAGGAAAGAACTTTGTGATAAACTAATTTATTGCTTTGCTCCCAGGAAATAAATGACTTTGTGACTGCGTTTTGATAATCCAGTTTTTTTTTGTGAAGTTTAAGAACAAGGTACTTTTTTTTTCCCCTTTGGTCCTTTAACTTGGCAAGTACTTGTAAGAGGGCATCGACATGACATTAAGGTGCAATCAACGTTGTGTTTCGTTACTTAATAACTAATTTTTTTTCTTTATTCTATGGTATTTGGTATGCATTCTGTGCTAGGGTGAAGCTTAAAAAGGGCACGTATATAAAAACAGTGGCGGCAAGGCAAATGCGATCGAATGCATGCGTCATAGGAATTTCTCCATCATGATTTTATTTACTCTTACAATACTGCTTAACGAATTGTAAGTCGTTCCATCCAGGGAAGTAACGGTGAGTAAGGAAAGGGAATCACTTCCGCCGAGTCTTTGAAACTGTGGCCGATCAACCGCACTGTCCAGGTAACCGGATCGATCGAGGACCGTGAGGTTTTCTCACCTTCACCCCCACCCCCCCCCCCTCAAAAAAATTCCATGAAAATTCGTTTTTATTTTCGGTTTTCTAATGGCGGCTGAAAAATTGCTTCTTTTGTCTTGGTCTCCTTGGCCAGAGGGACTCTACCGCCTTACTCCTTCACAATTTTTGCATTTGCTGTATCCAGTTTCAGTGCGGATGGGAGCACAAAAGGGCCGAATAAAAAGATTAATATTCTTCTTTTTTCAACAATTAGTGAGGGGAGGAACGCGTTTCGTTTCCTCTTTCATTTGCTTTGAAAGAGTACTAACACTACTTTTCGAAAAAGTTTAGTAGGTGTATAGAGGGTGTTCTCAAACATGCTTGGAAAACGCAAAAGAGTTGTGCTATCTCTACATAAAAAAAGAAAAGGAAGTTGTTAAAAGAAAGCGGGCACGGAAACAATCACTTGAGTATGACACTGGCACGTCAACTGTATCGGATCCTGACAAAAAACAAAACAAAATAAAACAAAACCACCAGCAATTCGATTATTAGGATTTTTCGTTAATTGCATCCGCTTTGGTCCCGAACGGTCCGAGTCTATACACCTACTAAACTTTTTCGAAAAGTAGTGTTAGTACTCTTTACTGCAACTAAAGTGATTGTGTGTGATTATGGCAACGCTACACTAGGGCGATCTGCCAGGGGTGGGAGTGCCTTGGTAGGAGGACTTTCTAAGGGGTTCTAACGCGTATTCACGTTACATTTGGAGAAAACCTACCAAAACTCCAGACCGTTGGATCGACAGCCGCGCAATTGTTACTAAAGTGACCAACCTTTCCGATTACGTTACAATCCCAGTCCCATATTTTTGAGGTTTTGTCCCATGTTTAGAAGCAGTCCCATTTTGTTTTGTATTTTCACCCCTATGATCACCGCCAGAAAATATCCTTTCTAAATCATAATTTTTGGAGTCATCCTCCTTTTTTCGGGGCGGGGGTAAGGTGCAAAGAGCAAGGAAAAAAAATTTAATCTGTGCTAGTAAATATGTGTCTGCGTGATTGCCAACGTTACAATTTACTGAGCATAGAATTACCTTAAAAATCAGTTCGAATTTCAAACCTGTTATTTTTATAAATTTTAACTTTCCTCCCGGCTCTCTTAAGTGTCCTGTTGAAGAATAAAATACTGTGTGCATGCTGAGTAATAGGAGGGGGGGGAGGCGCCATCGTAAATTATCCTTTATCGGGGAGGGGGGGGCACAGTGTTAAAAGGTTGGGAACCGCTGCTCTAGGCCACAAAGTCGTGGAACACATGCTTTGTGACCAGTCGCAGGGATGACCCGCGATATTTGTTGCGTGTTCTGGACTGTAGCAATACTCAGCTCCTTCCGTACTCTCCTGGCAACAGTGCGAAAGTACAAGGTTGCAAAAGTGCAAGGTGATTTTTTTTTTCTTTAATTACAGTAGAGCGCCGATTATTTGGATGCCGATCAACCACATTGTCCAAATCCTCGCATTTTGGGGAGTGGTCTGTTATTGTAGCCATTCGAAAATTGGAAGTATCCTTCTCCAGAGCGTAGCCAAGTGTGGCTGATGGGGTTGCAGCCACCCCCAAAAGAGTAAACATAAGATACTGAGAAAAATACGTTTTCGTGGATAAATTTTAAATTTTTTCTTGATAAAGTTGAGGTTCATCTACGGACCTAAGACAAACTGATTTTTTTTCCTAATTATGTTTTTATGACTGCAAAAATTTTTAACTTTATTTTTCTCCCTTTTTTATTAAACTTATTTTTATGACAAAAAGGGAGCCCATTCCCCCCCCCTCCCCCCCGCCCAAAAAAAAAAGAATACGTTACATGGATTTTTATAAGTTACATTGCTTTCCAGTTTTTGAGTTCTCAGCCAACCCCCCCCAAAAAAAAATTCTTGCTACGCTACTGTCCTTCTCATAACACCCTATGCATAATTCAAAAATTTAATAAATAAATAAATAAATAACGGAACCAAATTCCATAATGCACTACGGGGCAAAGCGAAATGGTCAAAGCGTGGCATCTCGAACGCATCTGGGGCGGCAAACGCGTTTCCAATTTCAAGAATCCAGCGAAAAATGCCTTCGCTTTATTTCCGCCTCTCGTCGAAAAAACACCATTTGAAAATGGCGAAACTGTTGAGTGGAGTTTTCTGGAGGGAAAAAAAAAAAAAAAAAAAGCCAGGGAAAGGGAGAACGCCCTGTGCACAGGTTTATGGGACCAAACTTTCTTTCCGAGTATTTCAACATTTCCTTTCTGAACCTGACATTTCAATACAAAAAAAGAAAGGAGTAAAAGCACATATTGTGAAGCGTACAACAACGGAACAGTGAAATCCAAATATTTGAAAAATGAGTTTTCCCCATTCAGGGAAAAAGGAATCCATTTTTATACATTGTCCTCACTCTACCCCCGTATATTACTTTATGCACTCTGTATGTTCTGGGTAAAAAATAAAAATAAATCAAATAGATGTAGGTACGTCAGGATAAGGGAATAGATCCAAACAGCTGGAACAAAATTCCCGAAAAGTAAAGTTCTTTACTCCTCACCCCCTACCTTTTCTTTCATTTTTTATTATTTTTTCGTGCACAGTATATTTTTATATTTTGGTTCTCAGTCTGACCTTGCCGGTAGTTTTGAGTATTGCATAGGCAATGGCGGTACTTTCAGACTCGAAAATGTTTAATGTGACTCAATCATGGTGTGGTATTACACTGAAATAGTGTAAAGTATTATTAATGTGGTACATGAATTAACAAGGTAGAGTAACAAGTATAATTTCAGTAAGCTGAGTTATATTTTTAGGTATGGTAACAGAGGTGCTATTTTTGTCAAAAAATAGAACGTGTGTCCATCTCCATACATTATAATTGAAGTTTAAATGGGCGATTTCTTGCCAAATATTAGATATCATTAAGTTCAGTTATCTAGTAATCATCAGTAATCAGTAAAATATCGGCTTTCGGTCAAATTACATGGTAAATGTTTACGACAGTAAATACGTTCAGATTCAGACGTCACTCATGAATATTTCAAAGTAGATTTCGTAATTGTCAAAATCGATTTTTCTGTCAAAATCATAATGCCAAAATTTTTTCGCGATTTCAATGTTTCCTCTACATTTTATAAGTTTGGTTTTTTGAAAAACTTTGTTTTTTGTACAAAGAAGTAAAAATAGTGTAATATCATCCCTTTTAATTTTGTCGACCAATATACAGTGTTGCCAGATTGGGGTTTCCCCTAGATTCAGGGGGATTTTTTAGGAGGGGAAAATTGAAATCAGGGTTTTCAAGGAGAGGGGGGGGGGGAAGCTGGATATATTTACATCAACAACCGACATGCTTAAAACTTTCAATTCAGACAATATGCAGATTGACAATTTTGATATGATAATTTTAGAATATCTAAACAGAGTTGACGGTTTATAATGTACGAACAGTGAATATTATAAGAGAGTTTATATGTATAAAACTATAATGAAAATACGATGTAGCTAAATATACAAATAATTTAATTCTTAGAAATTTAAAACAAAAAATTAAATAGAATATTTGAAAGATAAAACTAAAAACAATGTGGAATATGCAAATACCATTGAACAGGAATCCCCATTTTTTAAACTTTTTTTTATGCTAATTTAAAGCAAAAAAAAAAAAAAAAACAAAAACAAAAAAAAAAAAAACACATTCTGTTCTATTGTTGTTACCGCCGTCATGCACATATTCAAAATATTGTATCAAGTCTAGTCATGCAAGCAGTCATAGGCAATTTCTTCTACGCTTTGTTTTACATTATCTTGGTCTTTTGATTTATTTTATCTTACATTTATTACTAATGCAGGGTGTACACCGACGACTAAAAAGGCGACTTTTGCTACTAATTTAAAGACAAGGCGACTTGGCTGACTTTTTTCTGAACAAAACACGCCATTTTGACACTATTTTCAACTTTTTGGCTACCTGTTCTTTACTCCAGGCGACTAATTTGAAAATGAGATTTTGGTTTTTGTTAATTTTCCCCATTTTTTTTTCTTCAAAATTTAATCGAATACACGTTAGACCCCTTAAAAAGTACTCCGACCTAGCCCCTTCCCATTCTCCCGTTGGCAGATGCCTCATGTAGGCTAGTGTAAATTAAAAACAAACTTTCATTGATCGTTCATCAAACATTCTAATATGTTTATTTTATTTTTTTTTAAATCGTAAAATCAAGTCAAACTCGAGAACTGAAATTTGTCTTATTTATTTAAACTTACTCAGAAGGTATTTAGCTCTGATCAGCAGAGCACAGTTCAATTCACATTTAAGTTATCTGATATCTGCCAATTCATGACCAATTTTTAAAATTTAAAATTGTTAATATACTGTAAAACTGATTGGAAAAAACACTCAAAACACTGGTGTTAAACGATAAAGTAAATAAAAAACTTTGTAAAAAACACACATAAGATGTTATAGGTAAGAAGACCTTCTTACCTATAACATCTTATGTGTGTTTTTTACAAAGTTTTTTATTTACTTTGTAAAACTGATTGTTTTTTTTAATAATGCATATGCTTGTATGTGTTTTAAACTGATTACAGAAATACACCAAATGCAATGTTATATAATGCATGAAAATTTTAATTTATCATTTTATTCATTCCTTCTTAAATGAAGCTAAATGACGAATGTTTATTTTTCTTAACTACAAAATCATGCAAAAATGCTACTATTTTGGAAACTAAAATTAAGAAAATGGCTACTAAACTGGCGACTTTTTATGTCGGTGAGGCTACTAATGATGAATGACCTCCTGACATTGGTGCACACCCTGCTAATGCATATTAATAAAATTCGTTTTAATTATTTTGTAGGTATTACTGCAAATTATTAATTTTTTCAATTATTTTATTTACAATAATTACCTACTCCCAGGTGAAACTATAATCATGTATTTTATTAGAAGATTTTATACCACCACCATGGTATTGTAATATATGGCCCTAAGTGTTCTAATTAAAATATTATAAGTTTTTAACTGTTCAATTTAATTACTCTTTTAGACATTTCAGTCATTCAAAGTATAAATTGTAAAAAATAAATTACCAAGCGTGACAAAGTATGCCATTTTCTTCTAATATTCAATTTTTTATATACCAATTAAGTTTTTTCACATTTGGAGGAAAGTTTTTAAATTTTGGGGAGAAATTAGGTCACTTTTAAGGTAAAATGTCTCCTACAGTCTGGCAGCACTGCCAATCTATCACCGACGGACACTGTGCATGTTTTAACTGACTGGCATTTTTGTGAACTTAGATCTGTGTGTGAAGAACTAATTAAAATATAAGCCTTATATACAAATATTTAAAGTCTGCAAAGTGTCACCTTTAAAGTTAGGTATCATGAATCCTTGTCTTGAAATTCTGAATTTTTGATAGAAAGTTTTTAATTCCGTGCTATTTTGCCCACTAAAATCAGTGGGCATAGTCTACTGCAGCAAATTTACGTAATCTTAAATTTTAACGTTGTTTTACTTGAAAATATTTAAAGAAGCATCTGCTTTTTCCTTTAGCCTTTTTCAGCTAAAAACTAAGAACACTTTGAAACTATTTTCATATTACTTGAAATCCACTACAAGCAAAATGCAAGGAAACAGAAATAATAACAAAAAGAAAGTTTCAATTATTTATTTACTTTTAAAAAGTGAAAGAAGTAAAATAAAATATAGATGCTTCAGCCTGGAATGTGATCTTGGGTGTCATGACACTGATCTTCTAAGATTGGCGAATTTTTGGTAGTGACTGTTTTAACATATACGCAGAGAGAGAGAGATTGAGGAGCTTTGATGAAAAAATTTGAAGTAGATTCTGGGATGAGCCAAGAAAAATTTGTGACGAAGAAATTGGCTGGAGGAAAGCAATCAATCTTCATCGATCAACTCTTTTAACAATTACTATTTCGTCAGACAAGCAACTTTTTTTTGTTGTTGTTAATTTTTTTAGTGTGAAAGATTCTTGTTTAAGGGACACAGAAAACTTGTACATGAAGTGTGTGAAGTGTCGGGGACCACTGATAAAATGTCGCGAAAATTATGCTTGCATGACCAGATAAGATGTTTATTTTCAACAGATACCCATTCCGAAAACACTGCTGAAATACTGAAGTGACATTCTACTTAACTATATACAGGGTGCTCCATAAACACTGACCTGGGTTTTTGTTTCCTAAATATTGATCATAGACAAATAGAATAAATTACGAAGTTACGCAATATATATATATATATATATATATATATATATATATATGTATAGTAAAAAGGCTTACGAATTAATGTAGCATCCACTCAATGGATACAATATTCTAATTATCCATGGAAAGTTGAATGTATCGAGTTAGGTTAAAACGGTCACACTTAAACAACATATCCTAAAAGAGCAAAATTATATGAAACCAAAATAAAAATTCGATTATGTGGAACGATTGAAAAGAGAATTAATGTTTGGAATGAACGAAGGTAGTAAGCATCGATTAAGCTCATCAGGCCCCACAAACCGAATACTTACGACCAAAATAAAAAAAATAACAGGATTTCATTGTATTTACTTATCACAAAGAAAGCTAAATGTGTAACTACGGGGGGCCTATCCTGTTAAAAATCAAGAATGAAGACAAAAATTACGAGACGAAATGGCCATATGCATTAAGCATGAAAACATGGCTCTCATCCTTGGAACTGTTGCCAATTGAAGAGGAAAAAATACACGTTGCCAGAAGTTTAGGTTAAAGTTGAACAATAAGTAAAAATTAGTAATTAAATAAATTAAGAGTGAAATAAATTAATAAAAAATATTCTAGATATATTAATAATATTAAAAAGAAATAATAGCATGAGATAGATAAGGTTTATATTATTTAAATGGCAATGCATCTAACTACTCCTATAGATCACTATTAGCGTAATATGCCTAGAGATATGTCAGAGATTGTAATAATTAGAAGAAGAGTATTTAAATAATACTCATGATCATTTGTTCATTTTTTTAAAACAATAAACAAGTTCAAATATAAACTCATAGATTATAATTATTATTATTATTTTATTTATTTTTTTTAACAGTGTACTAATTAAAATCCAGGATGTATCGAACTTTTTGCTTTTTTAAACTTTTATCGAAACAACTATATCGCAATCAAAATTTTAATCGATATCATAAAATTCTACATAGAATTTTGATATCGATTAAAATTTTCCGGAGATCAAATCTAAATAATTACAAAATTAGAATTTTTATTTGCTCCCTGTACAAAAATTTCACAGTTAGTAAAATGTGTCCCATACATTAATTACGTGATGTACAAAGTTTCAGTCTTTCATAATTCAGAAGCTGAGATATATGAAAATAAATATCTGTTAACTTAAACCTATTTTTAATAGCTCCCGAAAAGAAAAAAAATCACATCCCAAGATTGTGTATCAGGGGTTGTACATGTACAAAAATTAGAAAGGAAAATATATGACAGTACTTCTCTGCTATTATTGGTACTTTATAGTCCTTACCAACTTTGTTTAAAGATGTCTGAGCGTATATATGATAAAAGGTTGAAATCTGTACATCACCTATTAATGTATGCAGCACATTTTATTAATCGGGAATTTTTTGTACGATGGCCGTATAAAAATTTAAATTTTGTATTTATTTAAATTCAATTCCCTGAAAAACAATTATTCGATGCCCTAAAATTCAGTAATTTTTGTAAAAGTAAATTTTATTTTAAATGTCTAAGATTAAAATTTAAAGAATAAAAACCTATGTCTGTTTTCTTTTTTTTATATTATTGTTCTGCATGGGTATTTTTTAAAGTTAAATATTTATCAATAAAAGTATAATCATACAAAAGTAATTAAAAGCTTTGCACGTATGAATTTTATTACTGGTAATTTTAAGGGCATGTAGGGAACCCCCTCCCCCCAGGTCCTTACGTAATTAATGAATGGTCCCTTACGGTCTTATTCACCAAACTTTTGGCATGCGAATTAATCCAAACTCGCTCGCTAAAGTCATCGGTAAGCCGATGACTTTAACGCTCGTTTCAGGATTAATCCGAGTGTCAAGTGTTTGGTCAATAAGGTCGTTAGTTTGCTTTTTAACAAAACAACAACTGTGTAGTATTTACCTCTGTCACTATCGATCTTAATACCGTGGGGTTTACAACAGCACCGAATCCTCACTTCAGCACATCTGAGCCTAAATTTCCAAAAACCACAGTATTTACAAAGAACCTATCAAGTTTTTTCAACTCTATAAGATTCCAACATGCAATATTTCTATTTGGAAACAAACAACAGCTTAAAACAATAGTACTGCAGTAGACACGAACAAAAAGTAACTTCCGAAATTTTGACCAGATGTTGCACCCATATACCCATGCTTCCTGATGTTATAGCTTTTAGATATTAGCTCTTCCCAAAAGCAACCAAGAAAGAGGGTAACTTGAAGTATACGGAGGGTAAAACTCGAACAGAATAATGATGAATACTGCATTTTTTTGCATAGGAAACCTGTTTCTTCAAAAATTTGGAAAGCACTGCACTGTTGTAGGCACCATCTTTTTTTGTAGCTGTTGTATTGAAATGTCGGGTTCAAAAGGGAAATTTTGAAAAATGCAAAAGGAAAATTCACTCTCGTAAATTTCTTGAAAAAAAAAAAAAGTACACAAATAAAAACTATACACGTTACAGTTTCATGACATTTTTGAATGTTGTTTCAGAGCTCCAAAATTCGAAGTTTTTGCTGGTGAAAAAGAAAAGTATATGAAAGTGTAAACTTTAAAAGAAGATTAATCGGGTGTGATTAGGGTGATTAGATAGTGGTCTTAGTTTCTATCGTATTTAAGAAAGACTTCATTTTGTTCAGTGCCGTTACCAAGGTGATGTGCTTATCTGTTACAGAACATCCTATCAAGACGAATTAACTGGCTCCTGTCTCAGTTGATTTAAGTTGTTTGTTTGTGACATAGAGATATGAATACAAGGAGACGGCATTAGCTATATGATAGTGAAGCAGAAACTGTAACTGATCCGCCATATTGCTTAGACCCCATTGCAATATGACTGTGTTATTCAATGGTGACAGTTCCAATTTTAAAGAAGTAATGTCGCCAAAGCTGGTGCCAAGGATAATCACCTATTTGACATAACTGTAAAACTTTTAACTGCAGAATGCTGAGATTTTATATTTAGGACTATTGTAACATATAATTGTGCATCTTTATTTTTTAATCCGTAAATTCGTGCATCTTTTACTGTTATTTAAAAAGAAACCAACAAAATGGTCCGCCATACTTAGACCAGCACAGTTAATTCATTTCGTTCAATGCTGAAGATAGCTAATGCCATCTCCTTCTATTCATATCAGGCGCGTAGCCAGGAAATTTTTTCGGGGGAGGGGGGATATGGGCCTGGGAAATTTTTCGGGGGAGGGGATATGAACTTATATGTGTATAAATAGACAGAATTTCATCACTAATCCAAAAATTTCGGGGGGGGGGATATATCCCGATATCCCCCCCCTGGCTACGCCGCAGATTCATATCTCTATGGTTTGTGAGAATTTATCGAGATTCATGCCTGCTATATGATAGGCCTTCATTTCTCTTGTTCCTTGTATATAAGTGCATTTTATTCCAAAGACAGCGATTAACATTAACATAATAACACAATAGAAGTTCAAACACGCTAGATGAGGAAATTGACAATTAAGGGTTAACGGTATTCGAACCCGAGACCTCACTGTTGGCAGGCGCGTGGCAGCGACAAATGCGTAAACCCTCGTAGCAGAAAAGTCTCCACCGTTAATTTAGTTTTTCAACTAATTGCACTCAGTTGACTTTAACAACGTTCTTACGAGTCCTGGATTTCCTAAAATCCCTGACTTTTGAATAATTGTCTGATATTTTAAAAGTGTTCTTTTTTTCATAAAACACGGAAAGAAATTCTCTGGAGTTTCTCAATTTGTAAGACATTTTAGGACAAAGTTCGGAATTTTAGCAAAATCAAGACTTGTAGGTACCCTGTTCAAGAACAACGGTCAACCAGTTTAGGTTTAAAAACTGAGCGTTTAAGAACGCTTAAAACTTAAACTAGTGGCAGGAGTGGTACTGGTTGAGCGTTTAGGAGTGCGTCCGCAAATCTGTCATCATGATCAACTGACAGACAGCTTGAGAGCTTGGTGTGACGGAGTTTGATTTGCTAGTCCGCAAATTTAGGATAAGTGCTCTGAGGCGATTGTGACAGTTCAAACAGCGTTTTTTGTGGATAAAAGTATCATTCCTTGAACTTGTGAAAACGCTTGATACTTGGTATAGTATTTTATATCCAACTGCAGTTGATGTAAAAGAAGTTGAAACGAGAGATAGGAGGTTAAGTGTCATTTGACTACAACAATCGGAGTAAAATGTATCCAGATCATTTAATAAAATCAAAACGGGATGCAAGACATATTCATTTTAAATTTAAATAATGTTTTTTTTAATCGCGAAGGCACTTGCCGATTAGGCATTGTCCACTACAACTGCAAGGTATTGTGATCATTTTATTATGGGGGCACCCAGTGGGCGGCTAGCGTTACCCCCTATGAAGGGACTGACAAGTTAGCATCCATGCTCAAGCCGGTATTCGAACACCGACCCAAAGCGTCGTAGAATGGTTCTTAAGCCACTACACCACCTGGCCGGCAATTTAAATAATGTGCGTAGACTCTTTTTGAAAAATTGAGAATTTCCTTAAAATTGATATATGCTTATGTGGGGAGAGGGCAGGGGAAGGGGATACAGCTTTGCAAACTTCGTCGTTTTTTAACGAAAAGTGTAAACAATGGTTTATACTGTAAATATGTTTAAGATTAGGGACTGTAGCTCAGAGAACATTATCAGAAAGTTCACCCCCCCCATCCCCCAACCTACTTCTAGAACGCTATTTTTGAACAAACATATGGTTGTTCCTTCCTGTCTTATTTTAAATATTTTATTTGAAACTTAAGAAAGGGATGTAAAGGGATACTGTTAAGAAGGGTTGCCAACAGTCCCGCTTCTAGGGCTTTAGAGGACTTATCCCGCAGGAAGTGTGTGCGGGACGCCAAATTTCCCGTTTTTTTAATAGGATAAGTAATTTAATATTTTGATAAATTAGAAGAAATTCTAAGCATAAAGTTACTTTTATAAATAAATATGATTTTAGCAGAAGTGATTGCATACTTTGTTTCTTTTCTTATTAGGTAATATTATGATTCCCCAATGTTTTTTTTGTGTGCAAATAATTGTCATAATCTTAGTAGAAGATGCGATTTAAGACTTGAAAATATATGATATCAAATATGAAGATATTTGAAGTTTCTTTTATAAAAGTATATTATTGATACCTACTTATAGGTTGTTTTAATTATTTCTTAAATGTCATAGTTAAAAGATTTGTTTTGTTTGTGAAAGGAATTTAAAAGTTTATTTAATTTAATTGCTAATGATAATACTGCTTGTTCTGATTATAAAAAAGAGAGATAGAGGACGCTGATAATTAATGCTAATTTTTCATTAGTTTGCCCGACTGTTTTAATATTTATTAACTATGGTGCATGTTTAATTATGACAAAGTAAAGCATAATATTTATCATTATAAGATTATTTAAAATGTAAAAATTAAATCTAGATTTAATTCTTTTTCTCGCCTTTCTGTAATTAGTAAGCTGGTTGCGTTTTTTTTAGTCACGTTCAGAATTTTGATCTCGAAAGTCCCGTAAATTTGTGAAGAAAAGTTAGCAAGCCTTCTGCTAAGTAGAAGTACCGGACAAAAAGTAGCTGGGTTAAGAGTTTTTGTGACTGCTTTTTACAGGCTTGAGATTTTTTAAGTTCGCAACGCTTAAAGTGCATATTAAATCATTAGTGCACGTAAATGGTTGTTTAATTGTAATTCAAACAAATGGCAGATGCCGGGCTGTTACTAACTTTTTACGTCTCATTACGTGCAACTGGATTTTTTAATATTTGACCTGAAATCGCAGTCTCTCGTCTCAATATTATGCTGCAATAGTTATAAACTTCTAACTAATAAATGCATTCATTATTTTTTTAAACAATTTTATTTACATTATTTTATCTATTAAAAGTTTGAACGCAGTCATGAAATTTCAAGTGGTCAGTTTGGCACAGTTAAAAGCATTTGCGCTACTTTATTAGAGAAATGGCTCAAGGCTGGGGGTAAAATTATTTCTGCGTTACTTAAAAAGTGAAACTGTAAACACATGAACACCTCGATAAAAAAAAAAATTTCTCAAAAATGCACTTTCAAATTGTATAATTTTCTGCAATTCTTACTTTTTTTCCCCCTCTTACATATCTGTTACATTTACACGATCGGTATTTTTATTTTCCGTTTATAATTTAAACTGCATTACTTTCTAGTTTACAGATGATTAAACAAAATACTTTAAATTTTTCTTAGTCTTTCACTTCCACACTGTAAGGACAAAGAAAAAAAAAGTTTACCACTAGAACTTCCAACTTGTTTCTGAAGCTGTTGCTGATATACATGAAGTGCTTTTGCGCAACTAAAGTTCGAACTCCAAGTAGTTTTATGAACTTTTAGTTTCCTCTTTTAAGTGCTCTTTAAGAGGCATTAAACAAATAAAAGCTACTTGTTGCCATTGTGTTTAACTTGTGGGTATTTTTTCTTCTTCTCTGTTTTAAAACTAATTAAAAAAAGTTTTGCGCTTTTCTTGCTTATAAGAGTAACGCGACATACATTTTTTTGGGGGGGGATGGAGGGGGGGGAGGGTGCTGTTGCGTAACATATTTAAGAGTAAAAATAGTGAAGTGTCCTTAGATTTTCAAAAGAAGTAATGCTAATGTTTTTCTAAATCAAGTTGAGGGGACACATGCCCTATGCCCTCTACCAGATGCTAAGTTGCCGGTTGCTGAGTTTTTGTAGCACTGTAGTTAAATTGATGCTGGAAGAGAGACTCCAGAGAAGCCCAGACTCAACACCTTTTCTCTTCAGCTGGTGCTGATTACAAATTTGGTGCCGGTTGCATCTGATAAGTGTTTGTTTTAGGCTTTGGGTGTTGTGCAATAATTCTTGGTGATTCTTTTTTAAAATCCTTAAGAGAACGTAGCTTAAAAAGTGATAGAATAAATCAATTTATGTTTAAATTTCCGTAAAAATATACGCTTTTTCCGTAGTAAACCAAATAAAAAAAAGTCTGTAGAAACTAAGGAGACTTACAAAGAAACCATGTATGGGCGTTCTGAGACTTTACGAGTGTCCCACTCCCTGCATTCCATAATTTTAATGTATGCTGTTATAAAAGTAATGTTTATCATTAAACAGGGGAAAAAAGTTTTCAAATGGGTTAGTTTTTCTTTTCGTCGATTTTCTTTTCAATAATTCGGCATCGCTAAATATTCTTCTAAAGCGGTTTTCTTATACGGGCAAATAAAGTAAATGAATGTGAATCTGAGAGAAAAAGAGATAAATCCCCCAACCGATTTTGTAATTTCAAAATATATTTTTCGAAAACTGCGTTACTTACTCTTGTTTCCAGTGAGATTAGGCAGCGCACGGAGATCTATCTCTTCAAGGTTCTTAACTTGTGTTGTTTTCTCCTTATCTCTATCATCCTAATGAAAGAAGGAATGGAGCTTAGTTGTAGATCATCCTTAATGCCTTCAAGATCTCACGAGCTCAGAAATTTCTGCCTCGCCACCTTGGCTTTTGCTTGTTTTATTTCCCGTGTCAGTGCGTCTGTTTGCTTTATAAACTTGTGTTTGCGCGGAGATTATAGTTTACAGCTCACACACGGCCAGCTCGTTATTTTTATGAGAAAATCGATACTGATAGCAGGTAGAAAATGTTTGTGCATTTTTGAATTTTACTCGTTCACATTAAAACTCGAAATTTTTTTGTCCATGGAATAACACCAGGTGTTTAAAATCTAAGGAAAGCTAAAATATGGTTATGTATATATTTTTCTTTTTGTTTGTTTAATTTAAAGTTGTGTTTAGTTTTAATAAAAGTCATTTTTAAATAGGAAAGAGATATTTTACCATTTTATTGATCATAACTTTTATTTGTTTACTTAAGTTATTGCATGTAGCTTTTATTATTCTAAAAAAAGGCAAAAGTCTTGCTCGGTTATTTGAAGTGCTTGTATAAATCTAATGCATATAAAGCAGAAAATATGTTTAATTTTTTTTTCCGGTCGTATACAAATCCAAAATGCATGGGCAAGAAATTGTAAACAGGTTTGTGAAGATATAAAAAATCATAGCTGAAAAATCCCTTTTGCTGAAAAGGTGGAAAAGCCTTTTTTCCCCCGGTCCTTTTGAACTTTAAAAGCACATTTGATACCATTATGAATCACGTTAACCAATCAGTTTTGTGCAGAATTGCAAAGTAAACATGTCTGGAGTAAAAATAAGAATAAATCGGATGATTTCTTGAAACATACATCATCACTTGCTCATTGCCTGTTTTTCTCGACCCCTCTGCAAACACTCTGCGCCCCTAGCGTTGGGAGCACCCTACCAGTTTGGAATCGCAGCATTATGGAATCGGTTCCATACAGGGGCTGCTAGCAATCAAAGTTCATGGCAGCCGTCTGTTCTTCTAGTAGTCTGTGACATACACCTTTCCTCTCAGGAAACCCCAAAGAAAGAAGTTTACTGTGTGCAATTCTACGATATGGGTAACCCATTCATATGTATCTGTGCGGAGCGAAATAATGCACGATCCTGAAACTTTGACCAAAATATTCAGTTTCCACGTGCCACTTGATTGTGCCATTTTGTATGATTTGAAGATCAGTACTTTTTTTTTACGTTTGTTGTTGAAAATAACTATGATAATGTTTCAGAATTGTGATGTTGTTTCCCCGCATTAATGTATGTTGCTAGAAAGATATGTACGGGCTAATGAAATGAGCATCTGACCCCTCTACAATGGTGGCAAATTTGGCGACCAAAAGAAAGTTCTCCAAAGGAGTGAAATTGCGGCTGTATCTCAATTAGGAAAGAAGTTACGTGAAAGATCGAGAAATATGACGTCACTACCTGCTTGAATATGTATAAATATCAGTATTTCTCTCTATCTCTGCGAGTTCAGTGTGAAGGACTGCGGATATAGAGAACAGAGCTGTATGATTGACATTGCGATAGTGTCATTGCTATGTTAGTGAATGATTTACCGTTGCCTGTGTTACAAGATTCTGTATATTTTTTGAGATATTTGTGTTTAGATTCGCCGAATGAAGTCTTATATTTCCTTTTCGAGCTTGTTGGACTATTTTAACGTACACACACTGTAATTTTCGTAACAGTACAGTTTAAATGTTAAGTTTTGTGACACCTCTTACTTTCAAGCCATCGTGGCAACAATTTTAACCTGATATTCGTTCACTTTTCCGTCTACCTTGCAACTTTGCATATCTCTTCTCCGGTTCATCATTCCTCTGCAATTCTTGTCGGATAGCAAGAACTCTCTCATCCTCCAAGATAATCTCGCAGTCAATCCATTAACTTACGTAACATACGCACCCCCCTCTCCCCTCCACAACAGGAGTTTAGTTCTTTTACGATAGTTCTCTAAAACATTCCCGTAAACCGATACTCCTCTTGTCGTCACCTCCATCCATCCTCGGATGCGCGAAATGTTTTGTAAGCTGCCACGCAATAGTTCCGAGTCAAGACGGAATGCACCGAACACTTTTAGCGAAAGAGCAAGGCAGCGATCCTCGAGTGTGCATCCCGATAATGCAATTCTCGTTAACAAAATGAGGAAAGGGGGAGGGGGTGCGGGAGAAGACGTGAAAGTTCAGAAGCTCATTTCAAATATTTGTTTGAGGTTGTTGTAACGTTGCGTGTTACATGCGTGTCACGAGATTTTAGGATCATTTCGCGTGTCCCGCAATGGGACGGAAATTTACTCTTGTTATCACTAATTCACGCAGGTATTTTCTGACTACATAATTTGTGGATATTTCTGAGGACATTGGACGTAATTTACGCCGACATATTTTTGTTGCATTTTTCAATAGGGTTGTCCAGATAGCGGGAAGGGGAAGGGACGTGAATAAAATGTTAAAAGTCGAGAAGGTTTGTAATTTTTGATGATTATAACCAAGTTTGGCGCCAAAAAATAAGTTTCCAAACTGAAAACTAGCTTGGTGATACCTTTCATATTTGGCGAGAAATAAACAAACCCTACAGTTTATTACAAAGGAGAAGTATACTTAGAATATGCCTGGCGAAGATTGTAAAATAGTTTTAGTAGGCAATTTTAATCTAGATATCAATTTCAAAGAAGCGTTTTATAGAATAAAGAAGAAAAATACAGCATACTCACGAATAACGATACTTTCCAACTTAGTGAAATAAGGAAGACGACGCTTGGATTATGATTAACTTTTAATATATAGCACTTTAGTGCGTATTTAAAATATAAGGATTGAAAATTTTTTTTTTTTTTTTTTTTTTTTTTTTTTTTTTTTTTTTAATTCCATTTTTCACTTCTTCGTACGCAGTAAAAAAAAAGTACATTAATCGTGGAAAAAGCAGTAACCAGATTCGACGGGAAAGAAACGATTGTGACCCTGAGCTTTGTCAAGTTTCCACGTGATGTCTGTACGTACATACGTATTTGTATGTAATTATACAATCCATTTTAATCCTGTCTCTAAATCTAATCCTGTCTCTCCATCCTGTCTCTAAATCCACTTTGACTAATTTCGATGTGGTTTACGCATTTACGTAAGCATATCGCGTAGCTCAAAAATGATTCGCCGTAGAGTGTTGAAATTCTATGCTGTATACATAGCTGCTGTTAAGATTTAGTTGTGACTCTCCCTGTTAGATTCTCGTCTTTACCCATTGTACAGTCTAAAAGTCTGTGTGTGCATGGAGGGAGGGGATTTTTTTTTAAACGCCAAAGTTGCGAACTATTTATACTTCTGAGTATATCGTTTGCTCTGTTTTCATTACAGAACGGAATTTTAGATGAAAGGAAAATCATTACACTATTGTTGAAAAAATCTTGTAGTGGTTGTATGTTAAAATAGTCCAACACGCCCAAAAAACGAATATATCACTTTATTCGACAAATCGAAGGGCTATATTCCTCAATAAATACAGCATCTTAAACACATGATTCAATGGATAGTTAAAATATCACAACAATAACACAATTCAAACGACAATACCAATCGTATCACTTTGCTTTCAATAACCGCAGTCTATCACACACTAACTGAGAGCGACTTCTTACTTATAGATTTCCAACCGGACGTGACGACATAAATAATGACACATATTTTTTCTAGATTTTCCTAGTAACTTTTCTAATTGAGGTACAGCCAAAATTCGACTAGTTTCAAGAACTTTCCTTTTGTCGTCAAAATGATTGCCAAGGTAAGAGCTTCGCATACACTGTCTACCAATAAGTATTTGGACACCTGTCATAGAAAAGTAAAACTATATTCAAAATCAATAGTTTGTAGAGCCTCCATGAGAGGCAATTACAGCGTGAACCCTCCAGGGCATACTTTCCACAAGTCTTTGTATTACAGATAGAGGTATTGTCTTCCACTCTGCTTGGAGTAGACATAGAAGTTCCTTCACCGATTTTGGACGGGTGGTGCACCCCTTAATTCGGCGATCCAACTCGTCCCAGAGGTTCTCGATAGGGTTCAGGTCTGGGCTCTGGGCAGGCCAGTCCATTCGATGAACTCCATTGGCACCATACCAAGCCTTGGTTAACTTCGAAACATGACAACTGGCATTGTCGTCCTGAAAGTAACAGGGGTCCAACCCGTAAAACTGCCACAATGTAGGAAGCATATTGTCATCCAAAATAGTGCAGTAGGCATCGGCGTTGAGCTTACCATGAATGGGGACCAAGGGTCCCAGTCCATACCAAGAGAAACACCCCCAGACCATAATTCCACCTCCGCCGAACTTGATTGTTGGCACAATGCATTCTGGCAGGAGACGTTCTCCAGGCAGACGCCAGACCCAGACCCTGCCACCCGAACGGTAAAGGGTGAACCTTGATTCGTCGCTCCAAATAACCCGTTTCCACTGATCTACGGTCCAATTTCGATGTGCTTTGCACCACATTAACCGAGCAGCGCGGTTGGACTTTGTGATCAAAGGCTTATGGGCAGCAGCACGACCATGAAAACCAAGCAGATGTGCTTTCTTACGGATGGTATTCATCGAAACAATACTCCCGGATGCCTGTTGAAACTCCTCGCGGATGAGGGCCATCGGTTGGGTGCGGTTCTTCCGAATTTCTCTGGACAGCACTCGTCGGTCTCTATCTCCCAGTTTCGTTGGTCAGGCGACTCGGGGCACATTCCGACAATCACCGCTCACCTTCCACTTTTTAATCACATAGGCCACTGTCGATTTTGGGTACTTCAGATCGCTAGATATGTCCCTTAAGGATCGGCCACATTTGTGATACCCGATAATTATACCTTTCTCGAAATCAGAGAGCTCCGAACTGCGCGGCATCCTGCATGCAACTAATGCAGATGCTGTTTCCTACACGATATATACCGGCGGAGGCCGTGACGTACCTCAGGACCGCAGATATCGTCATTTGCATAGGTGTCCAAATACTTATTGGTAGACAGTGTAGTCATTTCACATGCAACAATACCTGTACAAATCACTTACCAGCAACAGAGACTGATGCGGGGAAACTACATTACAGTTTTGTAACACTATTAAAATCTTCCCTTTTTCATTACTAACTAGCTGCGTACCCGTTCTCCGCACGGTGGGAAACGCATATTTTCCTTACACATATATAATTCGAATTAAACCTAATAATGCGGAATCTCAAAACGTGAAGACTAAAAGTTGACGTCATGAGTGCAAATTTTAGGCTATTGCAACAGGACACAAAAACTACGTCAATGTGACTGGTGATCAAAAAAGAAAGAACTTTATGGTATGCAGACAAAACTTTTCTCTGTCGAAAAATGCCTGATTTCTACATCATATAATTCTATTTGTGAGGTTTAATTTATAGCATTAATATATAGTATATACCACATAAATAACATTACATGATGTTGACAACAATTTTATCTTGCATTTTTCAAAGCATGGACAATGCATTAGCGCAGTTATGTTACACACGACTTTATTAAATTTTACCTAAATTAAAAAACCTACATGAAACAATGAATGCATCATTTACGTTTAAAAGCCAAAAATGTACCCTGCTCCGGTGAAAATCATGTCGCTTTTGTAAATGAAAACGTTCTTGATGTAACTTCTGAGAAAAGCTTATTACCCTTATTGAACTCTTAATGCAGTATCACACTTGTTACATAAAAGTGACGTTTATCTCACTGTCAATTCGCCCTAAATAAATAACTGATTTCATTTTTCATTTGTTACAGATTACAGTTGACCCCTTTATAACATGGGTCTACAACACGAATTCTTAGAACACGACGAAAACATTACGATTGTTTTTCGTGTAACACGTTAAAAGAGACTCGTACAGCACGGTAAAATGAGACTATGTTCTGATATTATGACGCCTTAGCTCCTGTAATTAACATTCCTTTTGAATGGCAACACCAAACAGCATTTTTACGGAGCGCAAATAAGTTTTGCCGCGATTATACCGCGCAGTCCGCACTCCAGGTGGAGTATAGCGCAGGACCCGTACAACAAGGATTCTTATAACACGGAACGTATCTACCGTGTTATAGAGAATTTACTGTAGTCGTACAGTGTCAAATTCAATAGTTAAGAAAATTCTGGGTTGCCGTATTTAGTAATATTTCATCTTACCTTGGTGGCCGAAATTTATTAAAACCAAATATTCGAACTGTATCAAAAGTAAAATTTACTAAAAGTAAAATTTTTAATTTTGTATAACCCTCAGAACAACTTCGGAGTTTGCCATCTATGACGGTTTTTCATAACGTGACAACTTATGCTTGCGTACAGTGGCGTAGCCAAAGAGGGGATAGGGGGTCACAACCCCCCAATCGGAGTTTTTTGCCATACAAAATGTATATTCTTCACTCCCTTATCGCACACACGTGTACATATGTGTGAGTTGCGGTAGTCGTAACATTCCCATGAAAAATTTCTGGCTACTCCTGCTTAATCAATATACTTCAGGATCGGAATCTCCGCGGTAAAAAAATGGTCTAAAAATGTGACACCAGAAACTTCTGATTAACACAATGGGGTTACACAAATACGCGCCGGACATACGCTCTTGCTTCCGGAGGAGCAAGTACATTAGAGGGTATGTGCTGCTCCGGATAATCTGCCAGCAAAACAGCAAAAATGACGTAAAAAATGACATCCACACTCGAAGGAAATAAAATTAAAGGTATGTAGAATTGCATAAAAACTTCGATTATTTTAAGGTGCAAGTCTGTTACAGTTCTATTTGTTTCACAATTGATGCGTTTTCACTTTTTCGATTCTTAAAAGCTGTAGAAATGAGTGGTTTCACTTAATTGTAAAATTTAACAACTTAAGTGGCAACAATGGATTCCGTTGCTACGGAAACTATAGCAATGTTAAAAATAGAGCGTGAAATGAGTTATTCATGTTTACTTTTCTAGAACTGCCACATTGGCGAAATTAACACCGCCTCCGCCAGTCGATGGCAAATAGCTCAAACCACAAATTAAACTTGACACTAAATGCAATACGCAATACTCTGTTTGGCGGAATTAAAAAAAAAAAAAAAAAACTATGCATACGCTAGTGACATCGGCTCATCTCAATTGTGGAACGGAAATCATAATACGAACAGAGTTGCACTACATTTGAATATTTTTCGTCAACTTTGCTAAGAAATGTACTAAAGTAGGAATCAACATACATTTCAATTCGTAAAACAAAAAAATATATTGGACAGTATTAATTACGCATTTCTAACAGCTTCTAGTAAAAGAAACTTCCGTAGCGCTGCTTTAACAAATAAGAATCAATTATTTATTACACAGTACTTCGATCGCCAAAATGCCAACATACACCATTTTGCGAGATTTTTTTGTTTTCAGGGAATCATTCGAAGCATTGATTTAACAGCAATCAAAATGGGGAAATAGTTATCTATCATTTATATGGTTCGATCGCCAAAATTTAATGCAGGCATATTATTGATAAATAGCAGTTATTTAAATTATTGTTAACTATAACGGGTTTTAATCACCGTTAACTACCATGTACAAAATGAGAGAATTTCAATTTTCTGAAATTTGGCGGAATTCCTCTAACTTAAATCAGTTTACTTAATTTGGTGAAAATTCTATAGATCGTTTAAAATCGTCTTAATAACTGCATTATTTCTGTATGAAAAATCGAAGTATAGCGCCGTAAAATTTATACTTGTTATTAAAAATACTATTTCGTTACGCTCTCAGTAATTTGCGCCAAGCCCAAAACTGTGCAAATCGGTAGAACCTACTACTTTCTCAAAATCGCCAAATGAGCCATTTTTATTTCGCCAAACTAAAAAATATACATATTAGTCTCGGAAATCTCTCAATCCCTTATCCTTTTACACATGAAAAACATTGAATTCCTGCTCTGATTTCACATGAACGCAATATTTTAATTAAAAAATAACTTTGTAAATAATCTAAACAGAAAAGAATCATTATTCTTTAATTTTTACTGCAGGAGTCTAAATAATTTAATAAAATAGCCAAACATGGCAACCTCGATGCTTATTTCTCACTTTTTTGACTACAGGGGTTACAATTGCGGAATTGCGGAGATCAAAAATTAGCGTTTTTGGCGGGTTTTTTTATCAATATCTCCTAAACTAATTCGAATATCGAAATTTAAATTAGCGGAGGTTCTTTCCCGAAATTTTCCGAATTCGTGGATACCTCGTTCGAAACTCAACTCCCAGCCGTTTAGGAGGAGATGATGCTACACACACACACAGAGACAGACGCGCACAGATTTTAATAGTATAGACTAGCTGCGTGCCCGTTCTTCGCACGGTAGGAAACGAATATTTTACTAAAATCTAATCGTAACTATTTATGCAAAAGCAAAATGTCAAAAAGTTCAAGTAGTCCGTTTGTTGAAACTACCGTGGAATATATTACGCAACGTAGGATTATGCTTTAGTTAGTTATAAGACGATCGTTGAAAAATAATGAATATAACACTTTTAATTTCACGAAATAGTTATTAACGTGGTATACTGTTCTTTAATCCATATTATCCAAACAAATCTACTATTACTACCAAAGATAAAAATGAGAATACTATCTATTACTTATATTAATATTATCTATCTTCGTTTCTCAGTCTTTAATGCTCAATTTAAAGAAACAGATTAGATATTTTAAACCAATGATGCCTTTCTACTTTTTGGTGATTCTGTGAAATTTATACATTGCCATTAAAACAGATCTCCATATATTTTTAAGCAGAATTCTTGTCTGATTGGCGTATTTAGCACAGCAAAATATTTCATCTCGCAGTGCTGGAAAACATCCAAGCTGTACCAATTTAAATATTATTTAAATCCACCATGGTTCAGACTCGTGAAAACATCAAACTGTGTAATCTCGAGGAACTATTTGGAATCGCTCAAATTGCGAATAGGGCGTTAAATTGTGTTGCAGAGTTTACGAATTTCAGACAACTTTTAATTTATAACGTCACGTTCTGACCAGGGTAGTCGAATTTAGTGATTTCGCGCAGTAGTTTTCAAACGGAGTAATATTGAAACATACGACGTTGAAAAACTCTCGCTTGCAACAGAACTTTATTAAAGTTAATTTGAGAGATTTTGGGGTTATTCCTAGCTAATCGGTATTTCAAATATTTTCCGTATCCATATTGCTAATGATGTAACTTTTCTGCATGAGCTTGTTAAGTTGCTAAAATTTAACAAAAAAGAGTATATCTAATATAAATAATATACCGCCAAAAGTCGTCCAAATTTGGCGACATTTTGCACGATTTTTGGGAATACATACAACGACCGTCGTCAAACCGATAGCGAATACTATGAATTATGTTAATTAGTATTTTGCATCTTGTGCCGACATTTGAATTTCCCACGATTAAAAAAAATGCAAGATTCCTTTCGTTATTATGGTTTCTGAAAAATCACAAAGCTCAAAAATCACTAAGAGTAACACGCGCATTAAACAAAATACTTTGAATTTTTATAATAGTAATTTTTGCGTCAAAACCTTTTAATGTAATTAGATTTCTAACTCATTTTCATGAGGTCAAAATGACATCATTCTCAGTTGCGATATCTAACATGAATTAGGGAAAAAAGAAAAAGAAAGAAAAAACACGTTATTTTATTTTCTACAAAATCTGATAATCTGGGTGGAAGTTTATTATTTCGCTCGTGGTGTAATTTTTTGTCAAAACTTGTTAACCAGGATTTTTAATGCATTTTTACAACGACATAAAAATGACGTCAGTCTCACTTGAATTATTGAAAGTAATAAATAAATAAATCTAACTTTGTTAACTATGCTCACGAATGTGCTGAAATCGGTTATTTGAGTAGCTTTCTACCCTCAAAATTGCGAAAAATCGTAAAAAGTTAGAGAACCCGGACGAACAAACAAACAAACATACTTTCACATTTATATAATAGATTGCATGAAAACTTCGATTATTTTTAAAGATGCGCAGATATGTTAATGTTCTATTTTTTCATATTTAATGCGTTTTCATTTTTCAAGTTTTAAGAGATGTAGATATTAATGATTTCACTTATTGTTATATTTAACAACTTGAGTGGCAACAATGGATTCCGTTACTACGGAAACTGTAGCAATCTTTAAAATAGAACATGAAATGAATTATTCATGTTTACTTTGCTAGGACTGCCATATTGGCGTAATTAACGCCACAAATTGATGGTAAATAGCTAAAATGAATCACAAATTAAACTTAACAACAAATTCAAAAATTTACTTTCAATCCTTACAATACCCACAATTTTTACCGGGCTGAAAAACCATTCTTATTCACCTCCAAAAGCAAAGAAAAAAGAAAAGAATTCCGATTTTATTACACCTTGTTTGGTGGGATTTAAAAAAAAATATCCAAGCATACGCTCCTAATGTCGACTCATTCCAATCGTGGGATGTAATTAGCAGCACAAACGCGAGAACACACTCTATTAAACACAGCGTTACACTATATTTGAATATTTATCGCCAGCTTTGCTAAGAAAGGTAAAGTAGGTATCAACATACATTTTAATTTGTAAAGCAAAAAATTTATTAGACAGTATTAGTTATATGCCATTCTAACAGTTACCAGAAAAAGAAATTTCCGTAGCACTGCTTTAACGAATAAGAATCAATGATTTTTCACACATTCGATCGCCAAAGTGCCAACATACACCATTTTGCGTGATTTTTTTCAAGGAATCATTCGAAGCATTGAAATAACGGCAACCAAAATGGGAAATAGTAATCTATCACTCATATGGTTTGATCGCCAAAGTACAACAGGCATCTACTTGAAAAGGAGCAGTATTTTAAATTATTAACTATGTGTTAATGTATTTTATTCATCGTTAACTATGATGTACAAAATTCGAGAATTTCAATTACTTTAAATTTGGCGGAATTTCCGCTCACTTTAATCAATTTACTTAATTTGGTGAAAATTCTCAAGTTAGATCGTTTAAATTCGCCGTAATAACTGCATTATTTCTGCACTAATCACTGCTAAATTAAAAAAATGAAAGCTAAACTCTAATAAAACCTACACTTGTTTTTAAAAATACTATTCCGGTACGCTCTCAGTAAATTGCGCCAAGCTTAAAACTGTGCAAATCGGTAGAACCTACTACTTTCTCAAAATCGCCAAATCAGCCATTTTTTTCCTCCAAACTAAAAAATATACATATTAGTCTCGGAAATCTCCCAATCCCTTATTATTTTACACACAAAAAACATTGAATTCCTGCTCTGATTTCACATGCACGCAATACTTTAATTAAAAATAACTTTGTAAATAATCTAAACAGAAAAAAAATCATTATTTTTTATTTTTACTGCAGGAGTCTAAATAATTTAATAAAATAGCCAAGCATGGCAACCTCGATGCTTATTTCTCACTTTTTTGACTGCAGGGGTTACAATTGCGGAATTACGGAGATCAAAAATTAGCGTTTTTGACGGGTTTTTTATCAATATCTTCTAAAATAATTCGAATTTCAAAATTTAAATTAGCGGAAGACCTTCTTCGGAATTTTCCGAATCTGTGGACACCTCGATCGAAACTCAACTCCCAGCCGTTTCGGAGGAGATGATGTTACACACAGACAGACAGACGCGTACAGATTTTAATAGTATAGAAGAAGATGGTGCATGGTTAACGATCTGGAAACTACACTTTCGAGAAAAGATAAATTGTTTGTCGATTTGAATTTTTGTTCAGTTCCAATGCTTTAGCTTGGGATTAAGCCATTAGGAATACAATTTGAAACAAATCACACTTACCGAGCGGAAAATTTAATATGAACTGAAAACATTTTCACCGATCAGTATTAGTTTTCTTATGAGACCGACGGTTAAATTTATTTGAACAGGATTGCTGTTTCAACTGATGAAGCTATATTTTGTTGCGACATTGGAGTAGTTGTTTTTAAGACGTGCCAAAAAAGTTGAAAAATGTTTGTGATTTCGGTTTGTCTGTCCGTCTGTCCACTAACGGCCGAAAATATACATTTATTACTAAACAATTTATACATGCTATTCCGATGAACTGTGCATGTACTCTAATTCAGAATAGTGTATGTTGCATTTATAGTTCTTTTACAGGGGTACCAAAAAGAATTCCAATAGATTGCGATCTATGGGTGATCATTGTGTAACGTGTATTTTAGAAATATTCATTCATTTCAAGCAATTAATAAATGTTAAGGAATATAAAATAATATTGGTATTCATCGAAAATAGTGTGTATTTAAAGTTTTTGTACAGGATCCCTCAAAAGAATACCAATACATTACGGTCAGTAGCAGTTTTTAGACATTTATTCATTTTGAAGCTCAACCCTATAAGAATGCATATGTTTATAATAGTTTACACTTCGTTTAAGAGGTGAAAATAAGCATTTAAAGTTTTTTTTTACAGGGTTTCAAAAAATTACATTAATAGCAATGGTGCTTTTTTTGAGTTATGGACAAAATCTCCGAGTTTGGTGACACTGGATCGCCACCTTTAGATACATCGCCAATACTGGCTTAGGAAAAAAAGGGAGAATTTTGTGTTGGAGAGCGTTTTATAAACCATGCGTTTGGGATGATTTATATTTCGTGTTTTCCTATCATAAGAGCTATATTTGGGTAATTATACCATTACAATCACTTATGTTGCCTGAAATAAACTATAGTTTTTAACGTATCCGAAGTACTCAAATTCATATAAATCGGTGCTACTTGAAAGCAATAAAATAGCCCCCTCCTCCCCCCCAAAAAATTCATTTATCGCTGATACTACGTTGCAAATCCAATGAATAGGTATTTTCGAACACATTCCACTCTATTCGCATAAAATAAATCCAACGAAACGGGGACATTAGCATAACCAGAATGCTTTTTTTCTCGGGTGATCTTTTGTGGCGTGCTCGTAACTGCACATTTTTATGACACAGTATAAAATATTAAACGCTAATCTCTGACCAGGTAAAGAGATATTACTGCAAATGATGTGGCAACGCATTTTTGCGAATATAAACTTTCGTTCGAAGTAATGTAGCTGAAAAAGGAATTGTGCACTTATTTTCAAAGAGGTAAAATCAAATTTTATTCGGGATGTAAAAGAATACATGAGGGAAATTACGTTAAAGTTTATGTAGCATTACTATTAATAGAATTTCCTTTTTATTATCCCAGGTGATATTAGATGGCAATACCCAAGCATGTACTGTGTTGCTATGGGGACGTTTATGAAAAATTTTCAGAGCTTTACTTGAAATTATGTATGGCATCGTTTCATACAATTAATAGTTTCCCATTTTACACTTTTGTTTTGATGATGGAGATATAAGATTTTTGTTGTTACTTCACTTTATATAACTAAGCAGTTAAAAGTTTTAGAATGAAATAAAAATCCTGTTTATAGATTTAGCATTTAAAAAAAAGTCGATTCTTGAAATGCAATTTCCCATGATAATTATACAGAGGATATATTATTATATGAAAGTGATTGTTTCATTTACATAATTACCAACAACTGACATGAAAAGGAAATCTTCAGTATATCCTAGTAAAAACTTTAAATTCTGCGAATGCCATTATGAATAGGGAACAATTGATAGCAGTGGGGGGCCAAACCTCTTGCAGATGCGCCTACAAGTCAAGCACCTTTTACTTCCTTATGTTCACTGGTAGAGTTGGGGAAAAAATGAAAGGAAAGGTAATAACGTGTGAACATGAGATTGAAATTGTTGTTCCATGGAAGAGAGTTCTAGAATTAAGTTTTCTGATATTTATTAGTTCAGAGATTGCTCTAATTTTGGTGACAGTGTATTTTGGATTATACAAATGCTTCCTTTTGTCATAGCATCGGAAATTATAAGAAAGAAATTTTTCTAGGCAAGGAATTATTTAAAAAGTTTTCAGTCTGTCTCAAAACAATAAGTAGGGGGGAAAGGAGGCACAGTGGGATGATAGATATTTCTCCATGATTTAAAAGCTGAAAAATTAGAAAAGAGTTCCATAATTTAGTGAAACAGTATTGAAACACTGTGGAAACTAATTATTGTCCCAATTCATCCTGTAGGGAAGTTGCAGTCATTTTTGTTTCTACTGTCACTGTCGGAAAAATCGAACAAGTTTTACTTTTTTGGATTTGAGCAGTAAATTATCATTCAATAATCAATATATTTGCTTTATTTAAAGCTTAACTCTTAATTGCATGCATGTAATGACTTTATTCTATTGATAAATTTTGTACAATTGAGTTTGGATTTAAAGACTCTTTGGGGGGGGGGGGGGTACAGTGAGACAGCTCCATTGCGTGTAAACTTATGGCCTGCTCTGGTACAGAAAGAACAATGACAGAATTATTATTTCCAGTAGACTTCGGATCTTATTCCATGTAAAAATGTACCATGAAAAAATTGCATTAAAAGCTAAAAGTTCTCAAAATATTGTTCTCTATATAATTTTTATTTTCAACTAGCTGAAGTACTTGTCCTTCGTATGGGAATAAATCGAAGTGAAGAAAATCGAAATTTCATTATTTTATATTATTCCAGCCACTTTAAATAATTAATTCATCTAACAAAATAACATTGCGCTGCAACAAACTTTTACTTTTAAAACAATTTAAAAAGTTATTTGGCTCATTATATCGCTTGCTTGCAAGAAAAGAGACAAAACTAAAAAATAATAAAATTTTAAGGAGAGACAATTCAGGGAGGAAAAAAAAGGCTACCAGATCATTCCCTGTCAAATTAAAAAAAAAAAATGGAAAAACTCCACCACACCATTCAGATTTTCCTCAAATTTTTTACAGATGATTTATAGGCTAAGATAACCACAAAACACAATTTTGAAAGTTTTATAATAATTAAATACTGAAAAAATAATTATTATAATTTAAAAATTTCCGCATAAGATTCGCCAATTTTTTTCTTATTTCCTTGAATAACGCCTTACCTACAAAATTTAATGAAGTGAAAATTTGTTTACAGGGGTAACTTTTCAAGCTGACTCTAAAAATGTAATCAAAATTTGAGTATCTTTTAAAGACTTTGCATAAAATACCTAATAAAACTGTTTATTCGCGCAAATCATTTTGTTTTTTATTTTTCTATACGATAACCAACTCAACTGCAGACGATTTTATTAACCCATCCTAATATGCAGAAGATGCGTCTTCAATTGAAAAAAAAATCAGAAGAGAGATTTCGTTAATTACGTAATAAAGAAACTACTTTAATATGTAACAGCTTTATCTTTCTAATCCAGATATTAATTAGGGGCGATTTTAAATTCTCATGTTTCGGCTGAGCTAATGGATATGTGTTCGTAAAACTCCTTTTCCTGCACTTACCGTGTTTATTCATATAAATTTTTATATACATGGTTCACGAACTCTAAATAAATAAATAAAAGGGTCCTTTCTAGTCAATCTGAATCTGACTTCACAGTCTTTTACTAAGTTTTGGGAGCAATTTCAAACATGTGACAACATAATGACGTCGATCAAATATGGGATTTGAATTCGTAAAAACATGTTCTGCTCTTGGGTGTTTATTTTTATTTTAGAAAAAAAGTTAATCTGTGTAATCCAACTAATGGAAAAAGAGAAAAAAAAAGTTATTTCGTTCTCGACGTGTTTTTTGACATCAAAGTGACGTAGATTTCGCTTGTAAATCTCACCGTGTTTACTACACAGTCAGGTATCGGAAAGCTTTCTGGGCGGAAAACTTAAAAAATCTCTTAAACTCCGGAACGCGTGGACTTTCAAAGTTTTAAAGTGAACTATCATTTATTCTATACACATCTGTGCAAAATCTCTGGCTGATAGGTCAATTTTTGTGGATTTGTATACTGGCTAAACAAACTCACAAACAGAATTTCATTTTTATTTATAAGGATTAAAAGGGAGGAAATTATTATAAAATAAGTAAAAATTTTGTCCCACTCTACCCCCGTCACCTCTAGGAACAAGGATGCGATTTTCACATGAAATCATCGAATGCGCCAAGTTTGGAGCATGCACCACGATTTGGCCACCGTTGATCTATAGGTATACATGAACGGGATATTCAAGCACACGTGTATCCATGGAAAAAAACTGCATGCTCGAAAGTATATGTCTTAAAGACATTTTTCAACTACGTTGGAAAGTCTTGAAAGAGTGTATGATACATTTTCGGCCAGTTTTTAATCTCAACAGTGCACTATATTTTTGATTTAAACTATTTTATTCAAAAGATGACACTAAAAGAAAGTGGATAGACATAAAATTTATTACAATATTCTATTTCGCGATTGAAAAGAATAACTGTTCCACGATATTTTTTTATCTATCTTTGCTTTATTCTGAAATTTTTGGGGAGACCTCATATTTTCCGGCCTTCTCTGCAAAGATTTCCCTCTAGCTTTTAAAGGAGAAAGGGTCATAAAATAGAAATCTCAGACAACTTGCTGCGAGATAGAATGATAGAAGTTGAATTGAAGCCTTTTCTAAGCACATGGTACGAGATAAATTTAAGTTGACCATCACAGGGCCGGGTGTTGCAACCATGTTATTTTCTCGCTGGGCTTAGAGGCATCTTTCCATTTTTTTTGTCGCATCTGGACAGGCTTTTGATGCTTTTGTGGCATAAAGAATTGCGATTAGAGAAAAGGGAGATTTCAGATTTTCATGTGTGGAATGTTGGTCCTTGCCAAAGTGTTATGCAGAGATAGTGGATTGATGTACCGATGCATGAATCGTTAAAAGACGTGAAGTCTATTGTTCTTTATTTTTAGTCTAACTAAAGAATTAATTGTGAGAAGTAATCGACTTAGCGCTATAGGTCTTGTGCGAATATTTTTTCTCAATATAATGGCGCTTCTGTTTTTAGTGACATATTTTCTTTTTTATTTACACGTTGGATCATTTATAGCTCACATCAGTAGTAAACTTAAGGCGTATGGCCCTCTAACAGTTTGCCGAAACCTCACCATGGCACAGGGGTTATGTCATTGAAAATGGTAGACGGCCGAAGTGTGAAGGTCCCGGGTTCGTGTCCCATCGCGCGGCTGTCGATCTAACCGTCTGGAGTTTTGGTAGGTTTTCGCCTCATATAACGTGAATACTCGTTACACTCCTTAGAAAGTCCTCCTAACAAGGCACCCCCCATCGTTGGCAGATCTCTCTATCTTAGCGGTTGCCATAATCACTGAAACAAACTAATAGTTTGCCGAAAACCAAGAGAGTAGAAGCTCCCGTGTTCAAAGCCATAGAGGTCTCTATGGAAGCTACTGAGGGAGGATTGAAAGTGATGTTGCTTTCTAATGGTTGACATCTCACTGTGATCTTTGGGGTAACGAGATGGTCGAATTTTTTGGCACAAAAGGATACTAGTATTCTTCAAAAGACTCGTCGTGAATTGCCCTTTCATTCAGCTAAATTAAAAGAGTTTTTAGAGAATCATTTGTTTCATCGTGGGGCTTCCCAAGCTGCTGGAGATCCTGGACTGTTCTTTATGATCTTCCTTTATCCAAGGATTCATCGCGTTCTTCTGCTGTTGTAGCTGTATTTAGACTTTCGACAGGATACGACCGTCTTGATACCTATTTGTTCCGTTTTGATTTGAGTGATTTGCCTGACTGTGATTTATGTGATTCTGGACAAGCCGTGGCTACTGCTCATTAGGTCGAGTGTTCTGCAATGAACGATTTTGATAGTATTGTGAAGAGCTCGTTGTCTAATGGGCTAGTGGTCAAATGACTGGAATTTAAGAAATAAAAATATTTCGTAATGACCTATAATAATTAACTTAAAACTTTTTATGATTCATGTACTATCCAAAATCTCAGCTCAACTGAAGATTTAGGAGCGAGAGAAAATCAATAGACATTTATCGCACATACAGTGCGAGTTAAAAGAGTGTATAAAGAGATAAGCTAGAAATAAATGAACTAAGAGAATCGGCAATACTATTTCGGAAAAATCTTATGCAAAGGAACAAAAATCCCAAGTTTCATTATCTCGCTGTGGAAGACTCTGCTTAGATTTCGTTCTTTTTTACTTCCTTTATCTCATCCTTCTAGTATTTCCTGATTACACACCATCTTCCCGGAATGTATGTAATGATTTACGTTAGCTGACGGTCGTTAAACATACAAGAAACGTTATATGCATAAACCGAAATTGTTGCCACAAAACTTTCTCTCTTTACGGCCTCCTTTCTTTACTTTTTAGTTTCTTTGGTACTTCTCCAGGCAAATAAAGGCACAGCGATTTTGCTGATCGGGAAAAGCGTCGCCAAACACTCTCCATCATATGCAAGAGAAAGAATTTTTGTCTGTCGAACTTAATTCTTATTCCAGAGAGAGAATAAAACAGAGAAAAAAAAATCCCTTATTTTAAATATTTATTCTCCTAGGTAGTTTTCTGCGGGAATTTCGCTGCCGGCAGTTTCAGTGTTAATCGTCGGTATGTTTGTGGAAGTCAAATCGGTAACAAAAATTAGGATTCATTTTTATTTTTGTTTTTTGAATTCTTCCAGCCTTATTTATGTGGCACGACGAACTCTTGTACTCCAATAAAAAAAAAATTGTGGTTGAATATGGCTTAGTCGAAAGAATTTTGTTGAATTAGGAAGTTAATGTCGGAGTAAAAACATAATTTACTTCGGCGAGTTCTTATAAAACAATTTCGGTAATTTAAAGAAAAGATTTTGTTAATGGATTACTTTATTGTAATTATTAGGTGTGCTGGAAAGTAAATTCAAACAAATAAATTTTCAACAAGTATTGAAGTACAAACAAGCTCTGCCTAAGCATAGGACTTGCATTTGTTAAATTTTAAAGCGAGAATTTTATACGTTTTTTTTTTTCTTTCAAGAAAAATGGTCACTCTCCCCCTTTTTTACGTCTAATCTCCTTAGAAGATTTTATTCGAAATGCGTTTTGTCCCCCTACCCCGCATAAGTTTGAAAGTTTGGAAAATGCTCTCCACTCTAGCACCTAATCTGAAAAACGCATGTGCCAAATTCCGTATTATTAGCTTCAGTAGTTTTGGCTAGGCGATATGTTGACGTACAATAAATGGTATTACTTTCCGACCCACCTTATGGTTTTTATAGCTGAAAATGCAATATAATTACTAGTTATTTAAAAATAAATTTCAGAAAACGTCCCAGCTTAAAATATGTAATTTTTAGGATAGTGAATGAAAGAATAATAGTTTAATTTCGAATTTCATTAGAAAAATTTTTTTTTAATACATGTGACTTCTTTAGCCATGGTCTTTTTTTACTTGCCGTAAAACTGAAATGATTTTTTAACTTGTTTTTTATACAACTAGTAGTTCAAAACATTTTCTTGTCAGCTTATAAATTATCATAGACTGATCTTAATTTTAAAAAAAAGGTCTGTTATATTAGCGAAACGTTTGGTTCTTTCTAAAAAATTATTAGTAAAATATTTTCCTTGGTTGACGAAACTTAGCCAGATTTACGGAATTTCACTGTCATTTTATTTTAAATATACGTCTCTCAGTTTTTAAACTGCAATAATTTTGCTTACCTCACTTAGATACTTATGAATGCTAACATTCTCTGCTCCCTATTGTTTTTTCCATGTAGTGAAATGTGTTTGTGGTCTTCATTGCACTATTACTGGGGTTCGAAAATTAATTTTAATACTGTTACGAATTAACGGAAGTCCTTTAATTGAGAGTGTTTATGTTTATCTTGTTGTTTGTTCCGTTTTTTATTGAATTGTAAAAAGAATGAAGAGCTCTGTATCTAGACGTAAGGGACACAGTGGGACTACAGATATTTTACTATTACTCAAAAGCTTAAAAAGTTAGAAGAAAATACCATAATTTAGCTAACCACTATTGCAACACTGTGGAAAATAGTCACTGTCACAATTCATCTTGTAGGGAAGTTGCAGCCATTTTTGTTTCTACTATCACTGTTGGAAAAATCAGTTGGTTTATTTTATTATTTTTAATTCATCAAACATTACTCAATTCCCAGTTCAATAGAAGTCCCTGTGCGCCCCGCAGTGAGGCACACTGGGAAAACTTGAGTACCTTTTGGAAAATAATTTTTTTCACAGAATAAAATAAGGATAAATTCTAAAAAAAAATGTAATGAAAACTAAAGCTGTCAAAATATTATTTTGTACTTAATTTTTATTTTTTATTAAAAGGGAAAAAATTATTTAAAAAAACCAAGGAAATGTCCCTTTATCTCCTAGATAATCCCCCTCTCCCTATAGGGAAATATGGAAACGAATCTACTCCTAAGATTACGCAGAAGTGATACTGAAGTATCTTGTAAATTGGAGCAGCAACTGGCTCTTGCATCAAATCATCTTGCAAAACAAAAAGAAACTTGTAGAGTTTGAATACTTTAGAAAGTAACGGATCAGTTATTTACTTGCTGGCACTGGATTCTATCATATTATGTTATTAAGAATTCAAACCGAATTTCACATTGGGCTTGAAGAGAAGATAGATGTCCCACTTTTGTAGCATTTGGAAGGAGTTAAAAAAGAACAATGAAAGAAACATCAAAGAAGTGTTGCAAATGATGACAATGTGAAAAGTTGGGCAATGCAAGCATGCCATGGTATTTTAATTTATTTGGGTGATCTTGAGCGTTATACATCAGAATTTAGTACTTTAGAAAGCCACCGTCTCTCTGAAAGGTATTATCAGCAAGGATTTTGTTCCATTCAATCAACTAACTCTACACTGCAAAAAAAATGTCTGTCAAATTTACAGAAAAAAAAAAAACTGTCAGCCAGGACGCCAGTTTATTTCTGTTTTTTTTTACTGAAGTTTTCCGTAAATTTTACAGATTCTCAGTTTATTTTACAGAAATCTTCCGTATTCGGAAAAAGATACGGAAGACTTCTGTAAAATATACGGAAATAAACTGGCGTCCTGGCTGACAGTTTTTTTCAGTCAGTTTAACAGACTTTTTTTTGCAGTGTAGGGACCGAGTCGATTGGGTGGACAGTAACAGATTTGATTTTGCATATCATTATAAGAGATGTTTGCCATGTCCTGAAAAGAGTGATGTAGCTGAAGTCAGTCTTAAAAGAGAATGATGAGAGAGAGAAATTATGGAGCAGTTATTGTCTAGTAATCAAGATAAAAAATCACTGAGATGCACTAACTTTTTTTCAAAGTTTTTAAAACTGCGCGAAATCTTTTATTTTTCACTTGGTAAAAACTCAGAAATATTCTACCAAGAGGCACTGAAGGAATTTGATAAGGATCTCAGTGGTATTACTTTAATAACTCTTCTGTAAAAGGCACTAACTCATTCCAGTTAAGTGATGATGTGGTTTTAAAAATTTTGTCATGTCTTTTATGTGTGTTGCCAAATTATAGGAGAAAGAATATTCAGACATATCTGCTGCTACAGCATATTAAAAAACAAAACCAAGTATTTAGCTTGGATTTGTTTTCTAACATTGCAGAACCAACTACAAAACGATTATTATTGTCTTTGTATGATTTGAGGTCTGGAGATCTAGATTCCAAAAATAGTGATTGAAAAAACAATTTAAAACAAGACTCGCTGTCTTCAAAAGAACGACTGAATGATATCACTGTAGAAAGTATCAATAAAAATTTTATGGCAAAGAAATTAAAACAAAAGAGAATAAGTTTAAAAAACTGTCAAAAAGATACTTACATAACCTTCATTGCAGAAGAAAAGTGATCTGCACAAGTTGAGAAGATTCTGAATTAAGTGGAGGTGAAATTAATGATCTACCTGATGAATCAAATGAAGAAAATATTCTTTTGAACTCTGATGTTAGTGAAACTGGGAGTATAAGCAGTGAAAATTTAAGTGAGAATGAAGATGCGCTTTTGATTGAGCAAAATAATATAAATAATGAAGATATATTAAAGAAGAATTCTGATGCAGTTGATTAAGATAAAAATTATATTATTTGTGATCAATTTAATGAACTAAGAAATGGTGTTGACTCAAAAGAAGAATCAAAAACGTCTCAAGGAAATTATCAGATTCAGATTGATAAGTTATTTGAAGATACTATTATAACATCCAACAAATTAATTAACCCACCCCCCCCAAAAAAAAAAAAAATAAAAAAATAAACGAATAGATGAAGATATATTAGCTGCTTGTGCTCACAAATATTTCTTTGAAGTGTTATTGAATTTTTAAATTTGCTGTTAAAGAGTGAAAAACTCTTATGCTCAAAAGATGAATTTTGTAATTTGCAATATACAGATGAATCACGGAAGCAGACCTACCCTTTACCTGAAGACACAGCTTTGCTGTGCTTCTAATCTCTTAATGGGATTCATTGTTATTTATAATTTGATGTGCCAAAAAGAAGAGAACTTTCATCATCATCGCAAATATTTTTTGAGAAAACAGTATCTTCTCTCATTTGGAAAATGTCTTACTAAAGCATCTGAATCATCAGTTGTCTTTGACAAGGAGAAAAGAAAATATTTCTTTAATATCTACAATAATACATTACTGTCTATAACCAGTTATAAATATCTTATAGCTAATAATTAATATTATAGCTAAAGTAATTTATTTGTTTTCTTTTACTGTGAAATAAAAGTGTGTATTAATAAGAGATTATTGGAAACCGTGTTTTGGGCCATTTGGTTTGCATAGTCGGACCCAGTGTGTGTTGCAATCACCTCGTATTTATTTTACTTTTAAAATTTTCGATTTGTTATCAAAATTACGTTATTTTAAGAGCTGTTAAGACGTTCATAAAATTTTAGTCTAAATACAAAGCTGTTTAATAACGAAAGGTTCTAACTATAAATATAAACAAAATTCATGCAGTTGCGTAAAAGCATGTTCTTCGTTTTTATATGTTGTTTCAGTACCGTATTCTCTTCATAACTTAAATTAACGAAACCGGATTCAAGAAAGTAATTATTGTGTGTGGAGTTTGGGGAGGAGGGGGGGGGAGTTTATCGCAGTTTACTTATTTCAGATGCCAGCGTCATAGTCTTCAATTCCATAATGTTTCTAAAAATGATTAACTATTTATGTTGGAAACATATCGTTTTATTTTGCTAGCCCATTATGTAGCCTTTGTTAGAAATGAAATGGAAATAAATTATCTTGGGAATTTAAAAAAATCAATTAAATTTTATTTTAAATATTCTATATAATTAAAAGCATTTTATTACGTAATTCTTATGTATGCATGCGAAAAATATATAACGTAGGATAGATTAAAGAATGCATGCTATTTATATACTTAAATAACAAGGCCCAATGTTTTGAATAATTGAAAAAGTTTTAGAGGCTTTTCTGCTGGCCAGAATCGAAATTATTTTGTGTATAATATTACCAGAATGATTAATCGCATTTATAATAACGATTCAAATTAAATATTTATGATGCACATCATTGTGGATCACGCTATAAATTCTTATTTTCCTGAAGATCCCGACGAAAAATTTCAGAACCGATAACTTAAATTCTCGGGAACAAACCAAGCTGATTAGTAAAATATTAGGGTGATCGAAAATGGATGTCTTTAAACGTATTGCTGTAAGAAATATTTCATTTATCGATATCTCAAGACCGAAAATGTGGTTTACGTTTAATTATCTACTCTAGGAATCTAGGCCGAGGGTGGGATTGCCCTTCGTGGGGGACTTTTTAAGGGGTCCTAACCCGTATCTATGCGAAGTTTCGGAGAAAACCATGGAAAACTCCGAACGGTTAGGTCGGCGGACGCGACGTGGTTTCGAACCAGGCACCTTCCGTCTCCCAGTTCAAAGCACTAGCGCTATGCCACTGGTAGGGCCTCAAAGACTTTGCATATACAGGGTGGTTATAATGAATCTTCCCATATAAACATAGCTCTACACCTAAAAAGGGAGAACGGATTGTAACCCAGTTCGGCATATAGACCATACATGAGATGCGCTCAAGGAATTAAAAAAAAAATGTAGTTCAAAAAATGTATACTAGATAGCGCTTTGCTTCGAAAAACAGAAAATTTAACAAGGGAAATGACTAATTCCAAAAGTTGCGAGCTTTTATAAAGTCTTAAGCTAAAATTATGAAATAATTAAAACTATCACAAATTAGAAAGTTTCCGGTGACTTCGGATTGAAAGTTACTAATTTAGAGCCTGAAATCCTTTCTACATTCCTTTTGTACATTCATGCAACCGACAGGAATGTAGAAAATTCTATAAATTGTCACTTAAATAGCAAGAATAATGACTCCACTTAAAATGTTTCTTCCAACATTTCAGAGAACAATCTCTAACGAAAGAAAAAGTAACGAATTCATCCATAAAGAAACACGCAAAATCCGTTCCATTTTAAATTAACTTTGTTTTTCTCGCTAATTTGTATGATTTTGAATGGCAACAGTGCAAAATGATACAGCGAACGAAGAAACGCCGCATTCTTTGACGTCTAGCAAGATTCCCTTTGAAAAACATGAACATTTATCTTCCGAAAAAATCTAGAATCAAAAAAATAAAAAAAATAAAAATAAAAGTCGAGAAGGAAAGAAACTGTCAACTTGAATTCTTTTAAATATTTCAGATTTTTATATTAAATATTGAATTCCAATAAGATATCTCACCGTCGCGCATAAAAGCGCGCCTCTGCTGCCACAAAATTTTTTAAAGAATTGACAGCTGTGGAAATAAAAACCACACGATGAAGGAATTCCTTGGAGCGTGAAACATATCCATTCAGCGTCCTCTGGTGGAATAATGGAATGAAAACAAATAAATTTATTCTCGCGAGACTTTAAATGTTCTTAACCAGAATACAAGAATTTAGTTTCTTACTCTCCCCAAAGGAGGAGAGAGGGGAAAAAAAGTTACTTGCAACACAATACGGTTTACTCAGAATTATTGAAAGTTATTTTTCGAGTGAATTTATGGTTTTCATTCAATTGTTTTTAAAATTGATGTTTTGGCTTATTCAGTGTTTTTATTTGTTGTCTGAAATGTTCTGTGGATGAATCAATTTAATTGGAGTTTTTTTTTTCTCTCTCTCCAAAGGTGGGCAGGGCACTTGCTCATCAGGCATTTGCCATTACGAAAGTTAGAAGTATTGGCTTTTTTTATTATGGGGTCGCCAAGCAGGCGGCTAACGCTTCCCCCGTAATGAAGGAACGGACGAGTAAACGCCAGGACGAGAATCGAACCCATACCCACGGTGTGATAGAATGTCCCGTTAGCCACTACACTAACTTAGCGACATTCGGGAGGTATACTTAAAATAAAAACCCCACAGATTAAAAAAATTTTGAATAAATCATTTGAGGCGCGTCGATCATAAAACATTTTTCAACACAATTGCCTTTTTTTTTGGGGGGGGTGTCCAAATTCGCTCATGTAGTGTCTTCAAACTTGCAAGATTTTGAGCTTAACGTCAAAAAAAGGGGGGGGGCTGTTATGCTGCTCATGTAATTTTGAGAGACCCTCTAAAAGATGCTGCAAAATTTAATCTCATATTTTTAAATGGAGAGTAGGCGTTTATTAAACGCCTGTATAGTGGAGCCTGTCTAATGTCACCACCTTCGGGAAGGCCAAAACTGGCGACTTTATAAAGGTGGTCGCCTTACGTAGGCGGTAAAGCTTAGTGGTTGTAAAGTGTAATTGTATAAAAGTAATACAATAGACAGGTGGTCACTTTAGCAGGTTTCACTGTACTTACTGTATTGTGCTTGAAATATGTCTCTAAAATACACTTCGGACATGATTTTCCTCACCGCTTTCCCTACACCGCAGTGCATTTGAACTTCTTTTGGATGCCTCTGTAAAAAAACGATGAATTCTATATACACTGTTTTCAGTGGGACACTAAGTGGGCGTATACAATCCGACATCATAATCATTTTTATATTTTGTTGAAGAGTGTTAAAATGTCAAGTTAATATGCGCGACGGAGTTTCTTAGTTTGTTTATGGGTAACTCTAAACTTATCAATAATAAGCATACGCACATACAGGATGCCCAGCAGTTAACCAAAAATTTGAGTTGTTTAGTAAAAGAATTTGAAAAGAGATAAGAGAAAAATATTTACTTCAGGTATAAGTACACTCATTCCGATTTAATGCACAAGAGTTTCGAAGTGCTTCCCACCACTTCCAACAATATGGCGAAGCCTATAAGATCAGAGTTGTCCAAAACTGAACGAGTAGTTCGCAGTGCGGTGGCCAAAATTTCAGCAGAAAAGGCCCAAATTTAACTGGAAAATGAAAATCCTCTGTTTGATGGTCAAATTCGACATTTTACTACGGCAAACTGCTTGCAAAGACGCGAACGTTTACTGAGAACTGCTTGCAACTTCGTGTCTGTCTAGTGTTGCGTCACAGAACAAAATGTTGCATAACTCATATAAATGGTCGTATAAGTGGTGAATAACTCGTATTAACTCAAACGCTTTCAAACTCGTTTCGTAAAATGTAAACCGTGTAGTGTTTCGTCACTAAACATTACGTCAGTATCATGTCCCAGTAAAAAATTATTGCAGTTTCAAATTTTCGGTTAACCTGTACATGCACAGGGTGCTTCTAAAATGAAGTAAAAAATGGAATTGAAATATATGTTGAGAGGAGTGAAATAGTTTTATTTAAAATGAAAAGGTGTAATATTAGCTCTAGTTACTTTTAACGTGACCCCCCTTCCCCCCCACCAAGCTATATAATTGCAACAGCTAAGCAAACAAATTTGCCTATACCTTGGCTAAATCTTAAATACTAGAAGATAAAGCCCGATGTGGTGGCAATTACAACGAGTGCTAGAAAAATATTTTAAGAATATACCGTCTACACTCAATATATTTATTTTTTGCCCATTTAAAATAAATAACTTCATATTAAATTTTTATTATATACCAAAATCGGAATTGCATTTTCTTCTAATAACGTGCGAAAACTTTTTGCATTCGGAAGATTTCATTTCGCTCAAAACATCCCCTGTTATATCAATCGAGGGGATATAAGAGGGGTATCAATATCTGATACCCCTGTTATATCCCCTCTTATCTTTCATGCAGACGAAATCATTATTTTGTGAAAAAGAGAACTACGTAATCTAGAAAAACTATTTCAAAAGAATTGGAATCGCGCAAATTTCCCTTCAAAACCTGATAACCGTGATTCCAGTATGATATAATTGTTACTTGCGATAGCTAATTTTGTCTCGCAAATGATTAACATTTTTTACTCTCGAAAATAAATAGAGCTGAAAATAGCGAAAAATCGCTTAAAAGTTAAAAAACGATTGGATTTTCAGATTTTTAAAATAGCGCAGATTCTTTCCTATATTTTTATACATAATTATTAAAAATTTCAAGCGTATAGTACAAACAGTGTAGATGTTATTGCGTTTTTTGTGCTTAACGCTTTAATATTTTTAAGTAATGGCGGTAAAAGTTTTATCCTGGAGTGGTTGCCCGAAATTGTCACAGAATCTGAGTGAATGATCAGCGTAACTATATAGTAGGATTACCTCGCACTTTTGCACCAAAGGAAATGCGTGGATATTGGCAATTTTGATTCGTGTTGAATATCGATGTTATATTGAAATTGAAAGTTAAGGGTGGACGCGAGAAGCAAATTTGACCTGTCTCTTCTCGCAAATGCTCTACACAGTAATGATAAACGAGTCTGCCTCATGAAGCATTAAAAGCTGTAAATTTGTCTCGTCTATAAAAGTCTCTATACAGTGATGATGAACGAGTGTGTCCTGTCAAGCATTAAAAGCTGTAAATTTGTCTCGTCTCGCAAAAGCTGTAAATCTGTCTCGTCTCGCAAAATGTCTATGATAAACGATAATGATAAACGAGTCTGTTTCATCAAGCGTTTAAAATCTCTAAATCTGTTGCCCCCCCAACTGAAAGTTGTAATGATGACAAAAGAAGTGCGATGCAGTATCTGACAGATATCGGTTAAATAGTAGGCTAAGTGCTTTGCTAATATTTAGGAGCAAAAATTTGTAAACGTCGCCGATTTTTAATACAAATAATTAATCAATATTAATGCAGCTTAAAAAAAATCCTACATAATGTCAATGAAACTTATCATTGCAGAAGTATGCGAAGTTACTTTCAGTAATGTGTTCGCTGAAATAATTATCCTCTGAATGGAATAAAGTTCTAATTTTTTTTTTTTCAATATACATCCAACGTTAACGCTATAGTAATGAAACCGACAGGCCCATAAATATAAATTAAAATAGAGCGAAGTCACGAAGTTAGAATAAAGTTGTTAATAAAGTTGCAACTGGCTAAATTCTAACGCTTTTAAATATACTATTTATGGTGTTGTTTATAGCTCGGAACTAATGACTTTTTAAATAAACGAAAAAGAATGTTTTCATCATTAGAAATGTGATATTTTGTTAATACTTGATATTTAAAATATTTCGCCGTACCGCTTTTGCATACAAATGACTTACTTTAGACTAACAGTTAATTAACTAGAAATTTGGGAGTTCTATGTTTAAAAATATTAATATTTTAATAGCTAATTAGCTGCTCCTGCTTTAAAGACATATGTCGATTTACGTAATCATGCAATTTGAATTTTTATACAAATAACTGTTTAGGATTAAAAATAGAGTAAATTTTCTCGCAAATAAAAGATACCGCTATATCATTGTTTCGAATGGTACAAAAGGCCTACTCTTTCTCAGCTGCATAAAAGCCCCACTATCCACACAGACAAAAAGGTTAAAACTGAACATAGAGTTCTAGCCTTCCTGCTTGTGTGGACTGCGAGTTGGTGGAAATTTCTTGCATCTGAGGAACGATAGACTTTTGTACGACCGAAACGATCGCATGGCGGTATCTTTTTATTTCTGTGTGTTATTTTAGAAAGTTTTTGAGTAATTTTACCTTTAAATATCACTTTTTTGTGTGTTTTGAATTTTCTTATGACTTTTTGTTTGTCGGTGTTATTGCAGTTCAAGTAGTTCTTTAATTGAAAAATGATTTTACTATGTGAATGAGTATTTTCATGTTGACTAAAGTAAACAGTTAAAACAGTTAAAATTCGCGCATTTATGAAGAAATAATACACAGAGTGCATTTGACAGCTTTATTCGTGAGCATTTCTCTAGTATCGTACACTCGGCTTTACCTAAAATAAACGCTCTTATGTAAAAGAGCAATATCTATATAAATAAAATTAGACTTTTGTCTGTACATAACTTGGAATTCAAAAATTTCGCGATTTCTATGCGACCAATGTGACCGATTAGACATTGTCCACTACAACTGCCCCCCGAAGGTATTGTGGGGAAGTCAGCGTTACCCCCTATGAAGTGACGGACAAGTTAACATCCATGTCTAAGTCGGGATTTGAACCAGGACACAGGAAGATTAATTTCTTCATAAAGTAAACAGTTAAAATTCCCGCGCGCGCATTTATTACAATTACTAAAGCATAAATAAATTTTCTTTACTTACAAAGTATATTCATAAATTATGTGCTTTCACTTATCTGTTTTATTTTTATTTTTTCAGGTGAGTGGATAAATCATATTCGGTAATCTTAGAGGCTTGGTAAGTTTGAGATATTTAATGTCTAAGTCTGTTACTAATCTTAGAGGCTTGGTAAGTTTGAGATATTTAATGTCAAAGTCTGTTACTAAAATTAAAAAAAAAAAAAAAAAAAAGAAGAAGCAAGATGTTCTTTGACATATATGAGCATGTGCAACGAATTCACGTAGAAAATAATGTACCATATTTATGGAATGAGCCTATCAAACATGAAATGCTTATATTAAGTTGAAGATACATAAACCAAAAGATTTAAAAAAGAGTTTTAAAATGTTTGAAAGTATATAAAAAATTCCGACATTTGTTCTTCCAGCCGTTGCTGATCATGTTCCTAAACTTCATAGTATTCTCTTAATCCATTTTTAATGTATTCAAGAACAAACAGAACAAACATTTATACGATTTTCAGTTTTGGCATCTAGAGTTTAAATTAACTTGCAACTAACGTAATTCCAAATTTCTTTCTATTCCATTGCCAGTTTTTAGGAATGGAACAAACATGTACTGAGTGTTCATAAAATCTCAAAATCTATAAAAAAAATTTAAAGTACTTAGACGTCTGTAGTTTAAGTGGCTACCTTCCACGACACTAAATTTTAATTTCATTCTCTTCAGTGGTTCATACATAATCGACATACATAATATATACATAACTATTTTCACAACCATACATAACCATTTTCGGTTTATACATAAACATTTTCACTGAATAAAATTTTTACAAAATCTCAAAATCTAATCAAAAATTTTAAAACAATTCGACGCCCATGGTTTAAGTTGGGTGACCACCTATCATGTCACCAAATTTCATTTCATTCCCTTCAGTCATTTTTATGTGATGCGCGAGGCCACCCAGGTGGTATAGTGGCTTAAGAACCATTCTATCATGCCTTGTGTCCTGGTTCAAATCCCGCCTTAGGCATGGATGTTAACTTGTCCGTCACTTCATAGGGGGTAACGCTGACTTCCCCACAATACCTTCGGGCAGTTGTAGTGGACAATGTCTAATCGGTCACATTGGTCGCATAGAAATCGCGAAATTTTTGAATTCCAAGTTATGTACAGACAAAAGTCTAATTTTATTTATATAGCTATGGCTTTTTTACATAAGAGCGTTTATTTTAGGTAAAGCCGAGTGTACGATACTAGAGAAATGCTCACGAATAAAGCTGTCAAATGCACTCTGTGTATTATATAGTCGGAAGATTAAATTCTTCATAAATGTGAGTGGTATGAAAAGAAATCCAGCATTTTTGCTTTCCTTTTGTACAACAGATAACAACCTCAATTGTAATGAGAAAATGCCTGGGTACGTTGAATCCTATAGTAACCAGATTATATTTCGACTTGTTTTGGCGTGAGACGTTTGTGTGCATACGTATGTATCTCTAACAATCCTAACAGGATTAGCCCTTAGAATATTGAATTTTTTTTTCATTTAGACGAGGTGTTCTTAAACTGACACATCGGTGTCCTTACCTATGGGCAGGAAAGGGCTGTAACTTAAAAAAAGTGCGTCGAAAATGTTCAGACTTTAATAAATGTACCAAAAAAGTCAAGTCGTGTGTACATGCAATTTTTAGTTAGAAAATGATTTTTAAAAAGTATATTATCATTTTCAAGTATTCTGTTGCAAAGACTGGCGATAACCTCTGGAGACATCTAGCAGTTCAATAAACAACATTTAATCCTATGCTCAAGGCACCCCTCCCCCTTTCCTTACGCAAATAGCCTTGGAATAATTTTGCCTAAATCAAAAAACAACAACATAAACAACAGTTAAAGAGTTGCGAGCGCTTTAACTCTAGATGTCGCAAATTCTTTTTCCAGTCGTTTAAAATCATTCTTTGGAACGTCATAAAATTCTCTCGAAATCGCGCAAGCTGTTTAAAATCTTTTTGGATCGACATATTTAATCTGCATTTTAAATTGCCGCTAGTTGTTTATGAGAAAGTTCCTTTTGTGTTGGTGGGAATGGAGGGGTATTGGATCAAATGAAGCACTCTGCAGCGTCACCGATTTGATTCTCTTTTATCTAAGAGCAATTTTGCGTTGGGTTCAAAAGACAATGGATTTTCCACCTTATCGGCAGGCGGTTTTATAGCACGTCAACTCTAATGAAGCATTAGATTGCTCTGTGATAGTACGCGACTTTTCAAAATGTCATTGGAAACTAGACGTTATTGATGGTTTTATGGGAGGCGCGCCACGTTAAAGACGCTGAAAATGATTTTCCGTGCTAGGCTCCTGTGTCCTACGATGAAGCCATCATTTAGGGGGAGGGGGTTCGATCTATTATAACTGTTTCGTGTGATAAGCAGGATAAATTTTTGGAAATTTTTCTGAAAGCCAGATTATAAATGCACTCTTTTAAAAGGTGACTGCAGATAGATGGTACTTTTGACGTTCGGTTAACTGACAGCAGAAAGGTGCCTAAGAGTTTTAGAACGTGACAGTTTTCTAATTAATAATGGCATTTCTCTTACACAAAGTGAAATGTTCATTAGGCTGGAGAAAATTACATTGGCGCATCGCTATTAAATTTAACTGTCAGCATGAAATATTCAAAACCAGTCAACTGAATACTGGTCCACTTTACGTAGAGATTTTTGTGTAAATTTGAGTGTTGCTAAGCAACGTTAAATTTAATATTTATTTATTTTCCGCCTATAAGCATTGTGGAATATCAAGTGCAGCATATACTTTCGTGGCAAATATTTAACCGTAAAATGTCCCATTACGCGTTTAAGCCTTTGCATATTTAAGTAAATGGCTACATAAAAACAATCTGATTTTCAAAATTATTAAGATTTTATCTCTGGAGCTGTTATGGCGAATAAGCCCGAGAAAAGTGCGCCAAAAGTTAAAAAAAAACTGTTTTGTGGTAACCCAAAACCAATTTTCTGTTTTCATTAAAACAGACTGATGCTTTTGTCGACGTCTGGAATTTATTTTATTGAAATATGTTGTATTATCTGATTTCGTAGCTAAATTATCTTGAAAGTGGGCAGAGGGAGAGATGAATCTGGAATAAAGTGATTGCTTTTTCTGAAAAAATCTATAAAAGAAACAAATTGTTTATTCCTTAAATTGAAGTTTAAAAATGAAAACAAACGGACTGTTAAGCAATCTCGATTGTTGACATTGACTTTCAACGTTTGCTGCCTTGTAAACACAGTTTGAATTAAATTCAAGAATTATATTTTTATGTATTTAAAGAAAAGAATTGAGTAAAATTTCCTGATACCGACCATTTATTTCACGATTTTGCTTAATTATTTTAATGGTTAGTTGTGGTCAAAGGAAAAAAAAGATATTATTTTGTGAAATATTGATTTTTAACAAGAGATTAAAGTTGAATTAAATAATACAATAAATTCTTTTACTCCGGACTAATGAAGAAATAGATTTGAGTCTAATGTTTTCTTAAGTTTTAGGTACAGTTCTCATATGACACGTCTTGGGAACATTTTACTAATTTGGAATTGTTTCGTTAGGGGCTCGTATAAAATTTTAAAAAGTGTAACTTTTTGAAAATCAACGAGAAGAATTTTTCTTAAGAGTATTATTTCGGACCTTATTTTGAACATTTTATGAATTTACTCTGCCCACTTATCTGTAATAGATAAAGAATTAAAGCACGTTACCACCTTTTGGGGACACTCTCTATATATATCTATATACGTCCCTTACATAGCTTAACGTTCTACGATTAACTTTTTTTGGTGAAATTTTATATACAGGACTGCTATAACATCTCCTTGTGTATTCCCTATTGGGTATAATTTATTAAATGCTTAGGAGAAAGAATAAAATTCGCTCCGAAAGATTTAAAATTGGGACAATATTGGCTCTGTTTTAATTCCTACGGTGCTAATTTAGTTCCTACGGAGCGAATTTTTTAAAAAAAGATTGTATAAGGAAGTCATGTGCTGTACACACTGCGTAGCCAGAAATTTTTCAGGGGGGGGGGGGTTACGACTACTGCAACTCACGTATACGCGTGTGTGTGAATAGAATATACATTTTGTATGGCAAAAAATTCCTCATGAGGTGTTGTGACTCCCCATATCACCCCCCCCCCCCATTGACTATGCCACTGGCTGTACAGATTAGATTTTTCTTTTTGCTAATGAAATCCGTGATACAACTTTATGAAACTATTTAATTAAAAACAAATTAAAACGCCGTAAAACAACACACATATAAAATGCACTGTGTGCTTATTTAAAAAATGTTTTAAGCCATTTTTACACTTAATATCAGTTTCTTGTTGTTCAATGTTCTTGTTAAACCCATTAGTTGCATTTCAGTTATATCGTTTAAAACACTTTTCATTTCATTGCTATTTTGGTGTGCATTGGTTTGTATTTTTAAATCGAATTTTGGAACAGATTCTCTTAGTAATTTGATTTAATCGATTCTTACTTAGATTCAGAGAGAATGCTGCTGAATTGCTGATATGCGCTGCTGAATTTTTAAGCTTATCGTGATCGCAGCACTTCGACACAACTACAAGGATAAAAAACAAACTAAACTAGATAGAGGGACAAAATAACGTACCACCTGCACCGGAAGCATGAAAGTCAACACCGTTCTACTTCCACTATACTCCACATCAAACCAAATGCTTAGGGCAAACGCAGTCCGTTTTTTTAACTATCACAGTGGTATATTTACGGAATTAAAAATAAATAAGCATGAATTATAAAGAAATTACAACTGTCTTATTAATCGCCATTTTTTGGCGATTCAACTACATGTGGCGAACAGTGGTAGTAATGAATCATCTTCGTCAGACTTCTCGAGATTTTAGACATACCCCCAAAGAGATGTAACGCAATGTCTTTTTGCGATTTAAATGTTATTTCCACCCTTTAAATGAACAGTGAATTTCCGATACACGTTTATATACAGGGTGTCTCCCACAAATGTGGTAACGGGCTTTAATTCTTTATCTATTAGAGGTAAGTGGGCAATGGATATTGAAAAACTGTTCAAAATAAAGGTAGTAAAAAAGACTACGGTAACAAAAAATTCCTCTCGCTCATTTTCAAAAAGTGACACTTTTTAAATTTCATATATGATCTCTGTACAAAAAAACAAAATACCTTTCAAATTAGTAAAATGTACCCCTCACAATGAGGAGGTGATGAAAAAAATGTAAGCCTTTTCTCATAAAACGACAACCTTGACCATATTTTTAAACGAATATGGTCAAGGACTATACATGAATTTGAATTTGAACGTATATTGCTTGAGTGAAAACAATATCTTTCTCAATTTATGTACAACCCCTAAAATGAGATACTTCCAAGCTATTTTCTCCCTTCGAAAGTCATTGAAAAATGGTTTAAGTCAGCATATATTTATCTTCATATCTTACACTTTTTAAAATTTAATTTACAAATTTTGTTCATGACTTCATTAGTGTTAGGGATACAGTTTACTAATTAGGAATTTTTGTGTACAGATGGTCGTATACAAATTTAAAAAGTGTTTCTTTTTGAAAACTAACGACAGGAACGGTTTATGAGCGTAGCCTTTTTTCCTACATTATTTTGAAATTTTTTTCAATTTATCTTGCCAACTTATCTCTAATAGATGTAACGTGTGAAGTGTGAAGGTCCAGGGTTCTCGCCGACCACACGTCTGTTGATTGAACGCTATGGAATTTTGTGCGGATTTCTGCAGATGTAACGTGAATATGCTTTAGAACCCTTTATGAGGTCCTCCGACCAAGGCACCTCACTTATAGGAATGTACCCCTCGACTACAACATTACTACACTATCATACAGACTACAACATTACTACTGTAACATACAAGGTGGAAATACTTATATTAGTTATACGTACTCCTGCATGTATCTACGAAAATCGCATCGTAATTTGGAAACATGTAAATTTTAATCGAAAAGTCTATCCTGCTTAATGCGATTTGTGAAGGCTACAAAATAACAAATTTTTAATAAGAAAATAACGTTTTCATCAATTCAATGTTCATAACTTAATCTTCTTTCGTTCATTCATATAACCTGAAACTAATAATTCCTCATTTATTTGTTAATGTATTTTAAATATCAGGCGTGTTATGCAATAAAACTTAGTCCTTTTCTTGTATAAATCGATGTTATAATTTTTTGTCCCGATTAAACGATTGACTTTTCTGGGAATCAATCATTTGCTTTCGATTCCTGAAAAGGTTTTATTAGAATTTTTCTCCGCCTAACTTCCACCTTCCTTACACGGGAGCTTACCAGCTTACAGCATTACATTACTTATGGAAAAAGTGAAGTTGAGTTGTTTAACGCCTTCCTTCTGGTCATTTTGCAGAACTGATTGCAGCGTAAATGTGAAAAACAGGAGCAGTTTAAGAAATCGATTCGTATTTAACGGAGACACTTTCCACCTGTTGTTATATAAAAGTTTTCAACAGGGGCCATTTTATGGTGCTATAAAATTTGATTGAAAAAAAGAAAATTCGCCTGAAAAAAAAAAAAAATTACAGAAGCCTGTTTAAAAGTAACGCGACTGGAGAAGGGAAAAATATATTTAAGGGAGTAAAAATTTCGAGTGGTACAAGAAAGTGGATAGTGAAATAGCCCTGAAGAGGAGAGAAAAAAAAGTATAGTCCACTTCGATTTTAGAGAGCTTTCAACAGTTTGACCCTTGGGAAGTGATTTTTATACTCTTTTCTAATCTCAGTTGTATGGCATGGTGGGATATAAAATTCTTTTTTATACGTCCCTTGAGAAAAGACGAGGGAAAAAAAGCTTTCGTTTAATTTTGTCTGAAAGGGGGCACAGGAGAAAAAGAAAGAAAGAAAAGAACAGAAGGTTGAGAGACTTAGGAAATCCCCCCCCCCTCCCTCCCAAAAAAAAAGAAAGGTGTGATAGAAGTCCAAGAACTATTGACATTGTTTTATAAGGCGTTTGACGACTTCTAGTTTAAAACTTCTGGAATGTTCCTGGCGTATTAAAAGAATATTTCTGTTTGCTGTTATCTATATGTACAATAAATAGTTAGAAACTTTGTAGTTGTTAAAAAAATGCATACATGGTCCCTTTCTTTTAATAAAATTTCTTTTCTAACAGACTATCTGACAAAAAGAAAATCTTTTGTTATATTTGAATTTTATGCTGCTAGAAATATTTTGAAATTTTTATGTAATAAGTTGTATTTATGCAAGGACAAGACTTCTTTATTTGTTATTAAAACAGTACCGATATATATTTAAGGGCAGGTTTAACTCCTTTTCTATTATCTTTCATTATTAAATTATTATCTCTCCAGATTTCATTTTAACCCATTTGTGCCCAGTTATTTTTGTGACTTTCTTCGACTTTTGCACATACCAGCAACAACAGATAAATTTCTGATGTCAACTCCTTGAATAACGGATATTTCGTTTACAATCATTATGGATAAAAATTGAAATGGCAACATTTTACTTGGTCATGTTAAAGTATTTTGCGGAGTTGAGGCTCAATATTCGTGAATAAAGGCTCGGAAAAATAAATAACATTTTCGACTGATAGCGAAAATGCCGTCCCAAAAAAGGGACACTAGGCATAAATGAGTTAAAAAACGATTTTAACAATTTCATGCAATTTTAGTTGTTTCATCTAATCTAGATCGGTTACAAAATAATGAGCTTATGAACCTTTTTCTAAACCTTTTTTATGAATGAAACTTTTTCTAAAAATCGAAAAGAATTATTTTAAGCATTATTTAAAAAAATATCTGCTACACATTACTGTTTCTTTCTGGAATTTTTGAAGCCGTTAAATTGTATTTTCAACGGCTTTTGAAGCGTTGCGTGATGAAAGTCTACTTCATAATTTTTGAATTTGATAAATAGTATATCTATGCTAATAAACTAATAAAATAAGAACTCTTCGTATTGAAAATCAAGGTCGGCCCTCTCCGTCGACAAAGTCGACCTTAGAGCGTTTCGCAGCAGCCACGGAGATCCATCATCACTGGAGGAATTCAGGGAAAAACCCGTGCGCCAGCGCCTGGCCAGATACAGGGCTGACGCCTTTCCTGCAGCACCCCCCGCGCAATTTATTTAGAACGATTTATTTCCCGAACTTATTTAGCTAAAATTGAAGAGTTACATCCAGCTTCATGTTTTGGCGGGAAAGTCCGAGCATAGGATCGCCCCACTCAGGGGCTGTGCTATACAGTGGTCCCGCTGTTTGCTATGTTAAGCTACCAACTCTTCGTATTGCAGTAATTCAGATTTTAAAGTTTGTTATTGGGCAAAATGATAAAACAAAAACTGTGAAATTTGATATTGTAATGTGGCACGCATCCACGTAACTATACTTCAATACCACGTAAATATACTCCACGTAAATATACTTTTAAAATAATGGTTTTAAGACCACATAAATTCCATACATGTGTATATAATTATTTTTATGGCTTGCTCTTCATTACCACCAAAGTTCAACGGGGATTTTTATTTTACTATGCTTAACTCCACGCGTTCTGCATTGTCACTGAAAATATATTTATACAAATAAATCTCAATTTTTATATTAACAGTAAGAATACTAACATTTCACATTACCGTTAAATTTCTCAGCGTTATGAAACACCTCCAGGATGGCAGATTTTTTTTTTTACTCCCCATATTATGCCCAGATAACTATGTACTTGTTCGTGGTCAGGGGAGCTACGTAATCTAATTCTGGGTTTTCCTCCTAATCTTTTAACTGGTCAGAACTTCCAGAGTTACTCCAAATTGGTCACAGCCTGCGGGAGAGTATTTTTTTGGGGTTCGTTTAACAGAGTATATATTAAATGTAACGCTCTAACACGCTCCGGGGGCTCTTTTTCTTGCTAAGAAAGGGGATTGCTAAAAAGGTCAGTAAGTTACTTTGAAGTTGATTAGAAAATTGCAACCGGAAAATGATGGCCTTGAACGTGTAGTTATATGATTATTCTTAGTTTTAATCCCTTGAACGCTGTCCAACGAAATTGGTAAGTTTCATTTCAGTGTGGCTGTTCATCCATATGTTCTCGGCCATCCATGAGTTTAAGTTATTTAATCAATAATTAAGTCATTTAAGTCATTGGTGGTAACTGTTCAGTAAGTTGATGTACCATATGAACCTTAAGTACACATTATTGAAGTCATATTAAATATGATCATTATCCTTTGCATTGCTGAATTTCATTGATAAAGATGCATATTTTTGGAATAACCTAAGCATACGAGTTTAAGAAAATAAACGAAAACGTTTAACAATGTCCCCTTTTAATGACTTTAAAAGGACTATTGTGCAGTGCATTGACGGGGAAAGATTCAGACAAAATTTGACTGTTTTGCGGCCCCTTCAAAAACTACAATCCATTTAAATGGGCCTTTCAAAACGAAACAATCGATTTAAATGGCCGCTTCACTAAAGTACTAGGGATTAAAAAGCCCTTCATTAGCGTTTTACTGTATATTTTAACTATATTTTGGAAAATATTTTGAAAGAAAAAGTGACTTTTGCAAAAGTTGGTATGAAAATTCACAAAAATTAATGTTGAATTTCACAAAAACAGGTATTGAAATTCACACACACACACACACAAAATAAAAGCTTTCATAAAAATGGGACTTTGGGAAAAAGTTCCTGGATTGACTCCTGGATGATATGTTCTTTTCTTGTTATTGACAGCCAATGACAAGAAAAGTTAACGAGAGTCAATAATAAGAAAAGTTGTTTCCATTGTGTCTAAATACAGACCTATGAACCGTAAGCTAAGCATCGGGAGGAGGGCATAGGACACGTGCCTACTGTCTCAAAAAGTTTATTTTAAATATTTGTTTCCAAATCTAAGGAAAACTTCTCTTTTTTACTCTTTATTTTCATCCCCACCCCAACCAAATCCAAAAAGAAAGAAAAAAAAAAAATCGGTCACGCTACGCTAATGCGATTAACCCAAAAACTACTGAAATCAATCAGCACCATACACAAATTGTTTTATCTGCAAACTGATATGTTTAACAGTTACCACCAAAAACTTTAATGACTTAATTATTGATTGAATTTGAGCTGTCAATTGAATGCGTCAGAAAAAGGGTCTCTAGATCTGTGGCACACAATGAACGTTTCGATCGCCCGCCATCTTGCTGGTAGTTAGGTCAAGCGATGGCAACTGCTGCCCTTTTTTCAGCATTAGGAAATCTATCCAGCTGTTCTCGCATTCTTCCATTTTCCAGCAGATATCGGTGCTGTTAAAAATAATCGTGACCATTTTTTGACGGGAAATGACGTGCTAAAAAGTGAAGGATTCTCGTGGAGCTATGTCATCCGCAACTATTTTTATAGAAATCAAATCTATTTTTCGTGACTAGCAACTGTCAAAACGTCAGTTTGGTGTTCCCAGAGCGGGAACACTGCACGTTAAAGGATTAAAACGATGTATCTTGTATGCTTGTAATAAAATTTTAACTTTTTTGGAGAGTTTTATTTGCATATGATTCCCCATAGTACAGCGTTACGCAATGTTACTTGCAAGAAATATATAAACTCTAAATTACACTTTCATCGATACTTTAAAGCCACTTAAAAAAAAAAAAAAAATGTTATTACTTACATATTATGCGTTCCTCTGTCGCCGACGACACCCCAACGCACTGATCTATTATACTTCTAGTGAACCTAATTAGTATTGTTTAAATATGCCAATATTAGCGGAAAATCTCTCACCTTACGTTACAGTTTTTGTCATTTGCTTCTAAAACTCCTCTGTATAAGCTGTTTCACCCGAATAATACATATGTAAGTATAATAATCAGATAAACAGTTCATATTCTGTGTCTTGTACCATTCCGAGACACTTCAGCTGCGGATTTAATTAAAGCAGTAAATTGTTATTTCCGGTGTAAGCAAAAGCTCTTCAAATTTTAATAACGCGAAATTCGTATAAATTTTTTTTCGCTTCTTTTATAAGTTTCTTAGTGTAGAAGCTACCGAGCCATATGAGTCCTTTGCTCGTCACTTTATTCCGTTTATTTTGGGGGAAGCAGTGCCATCCCCTCTTCCCTTAATAGCTATTCACATACATAATTGCACATTGTTCGAAAACGCCTCTTCGAATATATTTTGAGACATGTAAAGAGAATTTCATTTTGTATCGAATAAAACTCTCTATTTTAGGAATGATTCGAAAGCGGATGAATGTTTTAATAGTTTCGAAGAAGATAATAAATCCAAACTTTTAAAAAGCACGTTTTGTGTGCTTCTGACTGATTGAATTTGTTTAATCCGAAATAAAGCCATTTTGTTTTTATTCCATTGACGAATCGTTACAGAAATTTTCTCGAGCTAACGATTAAGGTGTTCGTTCGACACAAATTTTTAGAACCACATTAGAAATCTGCAGTAATGTAACGTCATGGGTTGAATATGTGACGTTAATGTTCTTTATTTTGGCGTAGTATAAAGAAATACATTTTCTTTAAGGCATTGTTTTATTTGCTTTACCCAAAATTAAGTCATGTTTTTGATATGCTGAAGAATTTTTACTAACGATTTTTGTTCAAGTCAGCTATATAGATTCAAAATTTTGCAGTTCAAAACCAAGGGTTATACGATATCGGGAGCCGATCGAGTTGTAAAGCACCGTACTCCGGTTTCGGATTCAACTCCCGGCGGCCGGGGTTCGATCCCCGACTGGGCGTGGGTGTCATGTCCATCCCTTCATAAGGGTTGACGTTCGTCCGTCTACTAGGTACCTCCATAATAAAGAGGCCAATAATTCCGGACTGTTGTGGCCAAAGCCTTCACGGCAGAGGCCGGCGATTAGGGGGAAAAAAAAAAAGATATCGGGAGAGGTCGCAAATAGCTTTCACAGTGTTAAATGTAGCTAGGGGAGGATATTTTCAACCTTACTATACCCTAGTTATGTAGCTTCGTCGTCAACTCTAGTTGCGGTACTGGTCTTAACTATTACAAATACAGTTTATGATTACGCCAATTTTAAGTAAAATGGAACCTCAACCTTTTGGCACTAACTCCCCCCTTCCCGGTTGTATGATTACAAATAAGGAAAGCGTATTGAATCATTGATGCTTTAAGCATGAGGTAGATTTAGGCTTAGGCAATTTGAAAAATTGCCAATTAAAAAAAAATTTCATCCCAAAGAGGTAATATGCAATCCGGATAATAAAAATCACTTTTTACGATTTTTGGAGAACAAATTCATTTCCGAAACTAAATGCATCTTCCTCCCTCCAAAACACGGAACAATTCTATCAGACGCACCGAAAACAATTCTGCGAATTTCTTTTTTAACTTTATAAGCTCTTCCTTTTAAAACGAAACGCTCGATGGCTAATCATGTTGAGTGTCCAGAAACGCAGAGAAAAATTCGCTTTAAGCGTTAGGTTAAACAAAAAAATTCCTGGGCCTTAAACAGAGCCATTTAAAGAAAGGGAAGAAACAGATGGAAATCTAAAAGTCGTTTAAGAATTTTTTTTTTTAATAAGAATGGAATTTCATAGATTTTACTTGCTATCTAAATTCAGAAGATTGGCACCGAGTAAGCCCCGCTTAATATCCTGCCGCGTTGAGCGTTCTCCCAGCTGTTAGAATCGTAGCGAAGTGAAGTGGAAGAGAATTGTCTTGTTTCAAAATTGCATTGGTGGTATGTAGGCTATTAGAGTCAGATTTTCCTTTAGAAAGATTCTCAAACTATGTTCGCTCTCGCAGTTTGGTTTTGAATTAGAAGCAGAATATCTGCGCCTGCGATTTGTGTTCCGTTTCGAAACTATTCAGTGCGTGATAAGGCTTAGAAGTTCGAATAAAATATCGAATTTTCAATCCTATAGTAAGAAGTGCATCTGTTAAAACGAGTAAACGAGTTAAATAAGGCGATGAAAACATATATAGTAAAAAGGCTTAACTTACGAATCAATGTAGCATCCACTCAGCAGATACAAAATTCTAATTATGCATAGAATGATAAATGTTTTGCTTTAGGCAAACATTCATACTTAAACAACACATTCGAAAAGAGCAAAACATATTAAACCAAAAAAAGAAAAACGATTATGTGGACTAATTGAAAGATGAAGTACAGATTGGAATGAATAAAGTTAGTAAGCATCGATTAAGCTTGTCAGGCCCCACAAACCGAATACTTACTACCAAAAGAAAGACAAAATAACAGGATTTCATTTTAGTTACTTAGCACAAAGAAATCTAAATGTGCAACTACGGGGGAATATCCTGTAAAAAATCAAGCATGAAAATAAAATGGAGACGACATGGCCATATGCACTAAGCATGTAAACATGTCTCATCCATGAGGATGTTGTCAATTGAAGAGGGAAAAAAAAATATATGTTGCCAGAATTTTAGGTTAAATGTTGAACAATAAGTCAAAATTCAATATAAAATAAATGAATCAAGAGTGAAATAAATAAAAGCTGAACTATAAGTAAAAATTAAATATTAAATAAATAAATAAAGAGTGAAATAATAAAATATTCTAGAAATATCAGTAATGTTAAAAAGAATTAATAGCATGAGATAGATTAGGTTTATAATATTTTAATGGGAATACATCTAACTACTTCTATAGCTCAGTTTTTGCGGTATATGCCTAGAGATATGTCAGAGATTATATTAGCTTAAAGAAGAGCATTTGAATACTACCCGTGATCATTTGTTCATTTTTTAAAACAAGTTCAAATTTAAACTCATATTTTATTGTTTTTTTAAGAGAACAATAAACATGTACTAATTAGAAGCCAGAATTTATCCGAACTTTTTTTTTGTTTTAAACTTTGATAGAATCAAGCCATATATATATATATATATATATATATATATATATATATATATATAGAGAGAGAGAGAGAGAGAGAGAGAGAGAGAGAGAGAGATAAAATTTCGAAATTTTAAAGTTAAATTTCAAGTTTTTCTTATGTATGATTTTTTTCCGTATGAACTATTTTATGCAAAAATTATCTAAACAAATAATTTTTCCACTAAATCCCCTCTCCCCCCCCGCCAATAGTTGTAACGTATATTAACAATAGTTGTAACGTATTAAAGCGTTAAAACTATTGACGACACATTAGCAAAGCAAAGTACTTCGAGTGAACTTAATTAGTACTGGTTAATTCTGCCAATACCCGCGAAAAATCTATCACCTACATTAAGGCCTTTGTTTATTGCTTCTCTAACATCTTCATGAAAATTGTTTCACTTTAATAATACATATTTATATACACAATGTGCCAAAAAGGTAATGACACGTTTTAACTGTTTATCCATTACAGATAAGTGGGCAATGTAAATTGAAATAAGGTAGGAATAAACACTAAAATTACTCTCATTAATTTTCAAAAAGTTACCTTTTAAATTTGTATTTGACCACTGTAAAAAATTCCCAATTAATAAAATGTGCCCCATGCACTAATGAGATGATGTAAGAAAATATTCAGCTTTTCATCATAAAACATCTTTTAATATAGTAATTAAAACATTAATTCAGCTCTGATTTATCGTATCAAGTATACTCATATATGCATCGCAATGTTAAGAAAGTAGTTAGCAAAAATTTTCGTCCTCCTGAACGAGGTACGAATACGCATACAGCTGTCTTCTGCCGATCACGATTTCTAAGACGAGCATCTTTTCGACTAGGATACAGAAGTGACTACTGTACCTCCTAAAATTAAACTTTTGATTCGTAAGCTCGTTGAAGGAAAGCAATATTCACACTTGTCATACATTCATTGAAATTCCCGTACTACAGTTGGAATCACCTACATAATGTAATCAAAAATTGAACACAAAAACCTTTGAAATTTCGAATGTATACAGTTGAAAGATGGCTTCAATCGCTTTTAATAATGTTGTTTAAAAATTGAGACCCACGAGTTTTGAAATCAGTTTTGAAAACAGCCAAAATAAAAGTTTCGTTAGTTTTAGAGAAATAAGTGTTTTTTAGTTTAAAATTCAAGATTTTTTTTGGAATCCTTTCAGTATGTTTTCCTTAGTGGCACCTACATACCAAATTTCACGAAAATTAGTAGAGCAGTTTTTTTATATTGGGAGTCTACTCTCAAAATCCAATTTTTATTATTTCAAGAAAAATGAGTCATTGGAATTTTGCGAGTTTTCATCGTACAAACTTCGTTCATATCTTATTTTATAGCTGATAAAAAAATCATGATGAAAAGTCTTTTGCACTATTTGGATGTAACTGATACTTTTTGAGGAAAACGCGCTGGCGGCATTTGCAACATCAAAGGAGAGCTCTGTACAGAATATATAGCACTGCTCTCGCTCGCCGGTGCCAATGTTTACTTTAAGGTTTGTCTGGTTGGTTTTTCGCTTTTTTACGGAGAGGGCTGGCACAGCGAACGTTGTGCTAGATTGGAAAACTTCTTGGTTAATAGTGTTTGTTTTTCTTCAGTCAGTGCTGGCCGAGTCACCTTCAACTGGCACTCTGTGCATCCAGTGCTGACCCTGGCAGTGCCGTACTTTCAGCGTCTCTTCAGATCTTTCTATTCTCCGTCTAATCATATTTTCCCCATAAGTATTAGAAAAGGTTGCCTTTATGATTGGGTTATTTTGATCATATCTTGAGGATATGGCCTAACCACAGAATTTTAGACGTCTTATTTGAATGTTTACTGAACTAAAAAAGTGTGGTTAGCGTTAAAATTGATTTTTGTTGTAATATTTATTGTTTTATAATATTTATTTATAATATTATTATTTATAATATTTATTTTGTACGCACTGAGCAAACACGGTTATAAATTAAATGTAAAAAATACTTAAATTATTATACTTGCTTTGTAATTCATATAAACATTTTGCATCCAGATTCTTCTTTCAGCTTCAACAAAATCACGTACTTAGATCTTTTCAACTATCTTTTATACTATATCTCGATAATTTACCGCCATTCTTCGCCAATATACTAATGCAGAGGTGGCCAGTCTTTTGCATATCATAGCCAATTTTTTTTCCCGGCGAGTTCATATGCTTCATAAAACTCAAGAGCCTTTTTTACTTTCTTATCTTCACGAGTAGAGTTGGTAAATATGAACATGGCTTTAGTTTAGAGAAGTAAAAGAAATATCATGTAAACATAAAATACAGTCTGTTCCCCTGAGGGAGGGTTCTAGAATTAATTTTTCGGAAATTTGGTAAGGGATGAGAGAAGATTCGAATATTGGAGTGCACAAACGCTTCCTTTTGATGTAGTGTCATAAATTACAAGAAATCCAATATTACCGATTACGAAAATGTTTCAAAAATCTTTAATCTATCTCAAAACAATAAATAGGTAGAAGGATGCAGTGCGCTACTTGAAAACATCCAAAGCCACAATTGTAGCGCATGCGCCAGATTTGGCCACCCCTGTATTAAAATCTCGAGTTTTTTCATGCATTTACCAGTATAAAAAAATTATTAAAAATTGAAAGAATTAAAATAACCAAATACAACGTCAGAATTCAGAATGAAAAATATATGCCTTTTCATTTCTGTTTAAATTCATTTCTGTAAGTATCTTTTTTACATATATCCTTTTTAATGTATGCAGGAGAAAAAAAATTCCTTTCAAAAAATGTTAAAATTTCCGTAAACAAACGAAATTGAAATATCATCCACCCCTTTTAAAATTAAATAAAAATAAGTGAAAGAATCAAGTAAAACAATATCTTATTGGTTTAAATACGTATGGATCATGGTAAATCTTGATTACCTTATCGTATTTAGAAGCCAAATAAGATTGAAAAAATATCATGAAAAAACCAATGAAACTTTTAAGTAAAACGTATTTAATATTTTTAATGGGCTTAAGAAGTATTCAAAGTTTTATTTAAGAAATATTTTTACATTTAACTCTTCGATGGGGGAAAGAACATAAATTTATCTATAATTTATACAAAATATTCATCAGTTAGATAAATTTTTCCTAATCTCTTTCTTTTGTTTATACAGGAAAAAATACCACGTAATCTTGCCTCCCTTAATTTGTTGTAACATAAAAATTGAGAATCTTTTGTCTAGCGTATTTTTTTAACCATTAAATAATTATAATCATAACAAATAGCCTGAGTTAATCATTTAGGACACTATATTAATTCCGGTAATTTATTTATTTTTTGCTGTTATGTTCAGGGAACAAAAGCGACTCACTCCATGCTACATTCATTAATTCTAATACCTCCTTCTCTGCCTTGTAGTGTTTTACAATGTTCTCGAAAATTAAGGATTTGTTTCTCGGCTAAATCCAAAGCTGTCTTAAATCACTTCTGTGCTGGTAGTGGAAACTGTTTTCTTTTGTTTCTGCGATACCAGCGGGAAGATAAAGGACTTTTTAATTAAATTGCTAGGGCTTTTTTAATGGGAGGAGGGGACGGGAGTGAATAGGATATTGATAACAGCGCTTTAATTGATAAATTCGAGTGCTTCTCAGATATGCTAAAGACGTGCTAATGAAGCGGTCCAACCATTGAGAATTAGCTACAGTTAGGAAAGATAATTTACTTTTTTTATTTTTACCCCCTTAAATAAAAAAAAATGTTTACGCACAATTTATTCTCATTTTCAGAATAATCTTTTATCATTTTGTTTTTGCTGATATACAGGGGTAGGGAATTGCACTCCCTCATGCTCACCATTGGCGAGTTGGTATTCCGGTTTTTGGAGTAATTTCCTAAATTTTTTTTTGAACTGTTGAAATTGAAGCTTATAAGTTAGCAATATTATATGAGTAGCCATAATAGTGTAAAGTAGCTCATGAAATCGCAATAATTCATTTCGTTGGTAGTACTAATAAATGTAATGCATATCCTTTGTTAATTAAAATACTATATTAAAGATTATTATTAATGAAGTATTACATTTAAAAACATTTACCTCTACTTAGATATACTTTTTTTTATGATCTTGCCAATTGTCATCGCGTTTGCTGACTTAAAAAAAAAGGAAAAAATGATTTCAAAAAGAAGTTTTCAAATTCTAAGCTCAGCTAGGCGAAACCTTCCATGTTTGCTTAGAAGTTGCCTAATCTAAATTTTATTGAAGTACATAATCTCACTTCCAAATGAATGCGTTTTCGATGAAGTGCTTCAGAAATTTGTAATAACTCTATAACCACACAAGGAAATCTTATATCGGAATCGTAGGTTATCGTAATCCACATCTGATCTTTTTACTTAAGTTTTAAAATATGTTTATTCTGAAAATAAAAGCGTGTATTTTTTGTCTTTACTGATATATTAATTAAAATAAAACAATTTCATTATCGTATGTTCTACAACAAAATTATTTCTTTTGTTGAAAGACCCGTTCAAACTTCATTTTACAGAAGCGAAAGCTTCATTAATATTTTTAAAATAAAAATATGTACAGAGTAATATTTTTATGTATTGAAATAGCTTAAGAGCACATGACTATAACTTTTTAAGCAATAAATTGTAAAATTTTGTTGAAATGATGATTTTTCATTCGGTGAAATACTTATCCAGGGTGAATATGAATTCAAACTTTTACGGAATGGTTAATACTATGGAGACAGGATGGCCTTCCGATTTCTAGATTTGTTTGGCTGGAGGTCCAAATGATAAAACAGAATTCATTAATTTTGGTTCAAATGAATATGCACAAAATGTTTCATGATGGTGCAGTTCGCCTGTTTAAATTTGATAACAGAGTATTGTAATTGAAAAAGATACAGGAAAGTTGTCAAATCTTAAGAATAGTAAATAGAATTTTAAATTTCAGCTGCTGAGAGGGTTAAATTTCGTAATTGGGAGGGATCTGTCAAATTTTAGTGTATCATTGCGTTACAGCCCCTTGAAAAGTCTTTCGCCTAATGCACCGCCTCCCTAAGCAGACAACTCTCATGTAGGTCTCCTTAACACAACGGAACGCACAGTATTATTAAAAATCTGGAGTGACTGTACTCGACTTTCCGAACATTCACGATTAAGATCATTACCAAGCATTTAAATAAATCTTAATCGATGAATAATTCAAACGTATATGCCAAATTGAAGCTCAATCGAATGCACCGTTTAAACGCTCCCTCACTTTCAAGAATTTCTCCCTATATGCCATAATGTAAAAAAAAATATATATTTGTCGTAGCCTTGTAGAAAAACTGTAAGTCCTATACACATTAAAATCAAACTAGTCTTACTATGGTGGTTTATAACATATATACCCAATTTGAGCTCAATCGAATGCCCCCTTTAGGAGCTATCGTGTTCACTCACATACACACAAACGCACATATACACACACACATACATTCATACTCTCGTAAAAATAGCATAAATAAATTCAGAAGACCTCAAAACGTGTAAGCACACCAAAATCTCGAAGTCGAATTTTTTCATGATTACAATACTTTCCTTATATAGTACTTATTCGCAAAGTAATAATAGATGCTTCTCTTTCGTGCAACTGTACATTTTCGTTGCAGAGCTTTAAATGCATTTTCTATTTTTTAGAGGCATTAACATTATAAAGATTTTTTAATTGAGAAATCTGTGAAAATTTCAATGTATCAAATTTTCAAGCTAATTTTATCTGGATAGAATTGAATTCGATTTTTTTGGAGGGGGGGGATTCACGGAAAACTTAACTATTACAATAAATTAATTTCGAAAACATAGTATGAGTACATAGCGTATAAGTGGAAAAAAACAAAACAAAAACGAGAAGATGTTTTTTCTGGTAGCTGTTCTACTAACTATTAATCTTACATGCATTTAAAAAAATCTTCCAGTAGAAAAAAATAAACGACACAAGAAACTTGTTATTATCTTATCTATGTAATTTAAAATGTAATGTACAAACAAAGGGATCGCCGAGATCATTTTTCTATCTTAAGTTGAAAAAAGAAACTATTCTTTAAAGAAAAAGAAACAAACAAATATGTTTGAATATATGTGCTCTATGATTTAATAAGCGTTGCTTTTTAATGTTCATGAAAAAAACCACATCTTTTTAAATGCATATTTTCTATCTAACGTTATTGCACTTAATTCATTTCCATGAAATTAAAGATTATTGTCGCAAGGGAATGGTCATGAAAACAAATTTTAAAGCATTAACTTGAAAATAAAAGCGGAAATTTCTTTTGTGTTCTCACATTCGTTAAATTATTTTAAAAATGTATATTTGTAAATATGTTGAAACCATCTTAAATATCTGCCCGTTTTAAAAAATGGAAGAAAAAATACATTTTAATAATATTTCTTTTACAGTGAATTTTCTGTCGTTAACAGTTACTTACCTGTTGCCAAGCTAGTGTCTATATGTGTATAACCTCTTTTGGAATATTTGTTGTGTGTTGTATTCAGAGGTGAAGAATTAGATTGGTGTTTGGCTAACATCTGCTTCAGTTTTCATTTTCTTTTCTTCCTCCGAACATTTTTGCAAAGAGAGAAACAGGTAATAGAGTCAGAATGCACTGATCCCGGGGAGTAAGGTGGATGCAATCTACAGCTGCGGAAAAAAAAAGTCCCACTTGAACTTTTTTCGGCCGTCGTTCGTCGTACAGCAAAGTTACAGATACCAATCGTTTACGATTGACATACACTTTAATTTGCTATACATAAAAATTGCATAAGGGGCCATCTACATATTATTTTTTTTCTCAATAGCAACCCCTAGATTTAATGTCATATTTCAAAAATTTAGCTCATTTTAACCCCGTACACCAATTTTCAATAAATTTGGACTGAAAATGAGTGAGTTATGAGCACCCAAAATCCCCCTCCCCCTATGTTAAAATATTTTTTCATACTTCAATTCATATCTCATATAAAATTGATAGCAAGAAGCTGATTTTTATTCGTACTATTAGAACTAAACGACCCAAACATAATTTAATGTTTTTATGATTTTTAATAAATTATTAATATGAATTATGAATTATTAAATTAATATTCAAAAAAATTATGAATAGCGACCTAGCCAAATTTCGATGGAAATAGATGCAGAAAGAAATATTACATGGCTGTGCAAAATTTCAAATTTTTTCGTTCAGTAGTTTAATTTATATTAAATAAAATGTGTTATTTTCATGAGTTAAGGGACCATATATAAATTTATTAAGTGAAAATGTTTTGAAAATTGCATAAAATAAACGTTATTTAGATTTATTTTGTGCAAAAACACAGTAAAAGATAGCAGTATTAAAAAATATCAAATTTTGAAGCAAATAAATTAGAGATTTTTACAGTTTGATGCTGATTCTGTAAAGCGTGTATTGTTGCGTCCGCTGCTATATTCCCCCAAATAAAATATTTTCCAGATATAGAATTAGATGCAGTAGTATGTCTTCTAATACAACGTCCTATTTCTGAAAAACTAACATCCTCAACTTTCCAGGCATGAATGTGACCTTTTTTAATATCGGAAACATTAGGTCTTTGGACTTCCCCATACTTTATCAAACATTCAAAATCACGTTTTTCTGTCTAAATTTTCATCTAACTATAAATTAAAATACCGCCAAAAGTTTTAAGAATATTGCACATTGCAGACGATAGAATTAAATGAAGAAAGTGAAATAACAAACACAGTAATAATATTGGGTCGGCAAAAAGTAATTGCGTTTTTAACATGAAATTCAAACAAATAAATTTTCTATCAGGAAATAATTTTTCAAGTTCGACCATAGCTAAGTAATATTCATGCTTGTAGTCAGAAGAGCAGAGAGCAGCCTCTAACTCCTGCCAACATTTCACCTGTCTAAGAGAACCATCAACGGAAATACTCAATAACAATTTCAAAATTACAAAGATTTTCAAAATCGTGAGCAGTCATTCTGCATTTTCCCCTTAAATCATGCGTACGAACCAAGGAAGTTATGAACTCACGGGCCATTTGGACCACAGACTAAAATATTCTAATTTCTACCATTGATATTCTCAGTACAAAAAACTTTAAGAGAGATGAAAACAATATTTTCCTTGAAAATAATATTAATTTCTTTTAACTCTCGCGAGCGAAATTAATGAAACGCGAAAAGTTCGGAACCTACAAATAGCGTTTTTCAATTTGCAGAAAGTCCCTTAAAAACGCGCAAAAATTAATTCACAATATCTCCGGAAATTATCGTAGAAAATTGGTGAAATTTTATATTTAGGGTAATTTGAAGGTTTTCTATCGTTTAAGAAATTCAAAATACGGGGTGGCCATTGAGAAAAACGAAGTTGGTGCAGAATTAAATATGAAGACGACCCCTTATGCAAATTAAAGTAATAGTAAATTAAAGTATGCGTTATTTGCAAACGAATGGCATATATAACTTTGCTGTACGACGAACGACGGCGAAATAAAGAACAAGTGGGACCTTTTGTTTCCCGCAGCTGTACATGTTGATTACAGCGGCCATGGAGCTTGCTGGATGACATCAGGATTACGCTAAGATTGTAGCTGTGCTTCAGCACTGCGAAAGTTTATAGAATGAACACTTATTAGCGAGATTTCACCACCTTTCCAGGTCCAGGGTTCTGGCCTCACACGCAGTCGTCGATCTAACGGATATTTGTCCAGATGTATCGTGAATATGCATTAGAGCCTTTTTATAGAGTCCTCATTCTAAGACTTCCTCCTTATTTTGGTTGCCATAGATTTTTCATTGTATTCTTACCAGGTATTTCCGATTTTCTCATTTAATCAGGACTTCTTATAAACGAGTTCAACATAGCAACAACTTAGTAAGAATGTGTGTGGTAACAATGTAGTAACACAACAATAATGTTTGTTAAACAATATAGACTTTCATAGCCGCTGCCATCCCCGTCAGATTTACTAAGTGGTGTACGGTATAGCAAGAAGCCGTGGTCTACAAAAACAGGGACAGTTTCCAAAGTTTCGTCCAGAAGACAAATTAAGTCACTAAGTCAATTGTGCAAACACTTTTGAAGTTCAGAACTTTGTAAAATAACACACAGAAATACAAAACATATCAGAAAATTACCCACACAAGTTTTCGGTTCTAGCAGTCTCGTTCAAAAAACAGGTTACATTGAAATTTATTTCTTTTCGTTTTATCAAATGCTTAGACATTATCATGCACTTAGACATTATTTTAAAGTGTGACTACGTTCCTCCAAAATGGTCCTATGTAAAGAAAAATTTTTTTTTTTTCAACATCGTCGGAAGTTTCAATAAGACTCGTTTAAAACTAACTGTGTGAAATAACCAGGTAAACTGACTCAACTGCTCGGGATTTCTTTTACGGTAGTCAAGAAAATGATGTCTTAAACTAAAAAATTGCGTGAAATTCTTAAACTCTGCCACTAACTTTACCTTCTGTCGCAATTTGTGAGATTCTAAATAGCTCCTCAGGATGACACATTTGGATGTTTTTCAAGAGATTGAACCATGTAGAATTTAAATTGAGCATTTAGGAGAGAGAATCGAAGATAGTAATAGATAATATCAGTAGAAATCTTAGGATACTAGGGATTGAAGCGTGTAAGCAGTGTACCGTGCTAAATACATAGTCCAGTCATATTAATGTGATCACCACCTACTTTAGACGCCAACGTGAAATAACCAATCACAGAAGGCTGGTGGCAACACATTGCAGTGGAGTGTACATAAAGGATGTCCTATGGCATCGGAAAGCATTTCAATCGTTGGCGTAAAGCAGAAACGTAGCGATTTATCCGACGTCCAAAAAGGGCATGATCATTGGCTTTCGGGCCAAAGGTAGAAGCATTTCGGAAACGGCTAATTTTGTGAACTGTTCGCGTGCCGCCGTGGTAAAAGTATACCGTGCATAGCAAAATGGCACTATCCAAAATCAGCGGCGTGGCACATGTCTTGCACCACGGGCTTTAGATGACAGAGGTGAACGAAGGCTACAGAGAAACGTTTGGGCAAATAGACGTGCAACTGTTGAGCAACTGACCGCTCAGATGAACTAATGGGCTGCCAAAAGTGTATCCTCAACAACGGTTCAGCGAACGTTGCTGCGCATGGGCCGCTGCAGCAGACGCCTGGTTAATGCACCTATGCTGACTGCTGTTCATCGGCGACGAAGGCTGGAATTTGCACGTCAGAACCGCAACTGGACGTCCACAGAGTGGCGACAGGTGACTTTTTCTAATGAATCACGTTGTATGCTCCATAGGACAGATGGACATTGGCGTATACGGCGTGAAACGTCTGAAAGCAAACACCCTGCAACAATTGCCGGAAAGATCCAGGCTAGAGGAGGGAGCATTATGGTTTGGGAATGCTTTCCTGGCATTCATTGGGTGCACTCATCATTGTGGGCGGCACGATGGATCAGCATAAGTACGCATATGTCTTTGCGGAGCATGTCCAGCCTTCCTTGCGCATTATTTTCCCCCAGAATGATGGCATCTACCAGCAGGACAATGCGAGGTGTCATACAGCTCGCAGTGTATGTGCGCTGTTCGAAGAGCACCACAGTGAGTTTACCGTACTCCCCTGGCCAGTAAACTCACCGAATTTAAACATAAACGAAAATCTGTGGGATCACCTCGATCGGGTTCTTCGCGCCATGGACCCTCAACCGCGTAATCTAGCGTATCTGGCCACGGAACTGGAGTCGGCAGCATGGCTCAACATCCCAGTGAACACTCCTTCAGAAACCTAATTGACTCTCTTCCTGCACGTCTCGCAGCGGTCCGCTCTCTGCCAAAGGTGGTTATTCTGGCTTTTAACAGGTGGCCACATTAATGTGAGTGGACTGTGTATTTCGTGACATTGAAATTGTTTGTATTCATTATTGTTCAACGGGCGCTTTACATTGAACTAAGCGATAAGTAAGCTTACTTTAATAAATTCCGCCGTAGTTTAAACAGAAGAGATTACCTAAACGCGCTTTTGTTTTTTATTATTTGCATTACTTTGTCAGTGGTACATTTATGCATTTTATTCATGACAAATTCTATCAAAAATTCACGAGTCAAGTAATAACTATGATAACATTACCATTCATTGGCGTCTATACCTACCTAGGGTCATCTCCCCTCCCCCCATATCCCATATTATTCGTTATGATTTACGTACTTTTATAACGTTGAAGTGATTCAGCACTAAAATATAGTATCTTGCCGGGGCAGGATTCTTGACTTGACCCGCATTCTCCCCCCCCTCCCCCACAAACAATAATATGGGCATACCGTATACTGAAATTTATAAATGTTATTATTGATGTTTCTTTGTAGAAAAGCACTTCCATAGAAACGCATATATACATGATTTCTTTTCCAGTTATTATTCAAAACATCGTGCTCGAGTTCTATGATGACATGATAACATGCCATTAATCTTGCAAACAGATACTTTATGTTCCAGAATATTTAATTTTTTTCCCCCTAACTTTCTTCCCTTAGATCAAAAAAACCTTTCTGAAATAAAAGCAGCAACACGTGTTATTCTTTTACTAGGAATGAAATAACTTGTGTTTTAATCTCAGCAAACAACATTGTTGCTTGCAGAAAAATTACTGAATCATAATAAGAATTTTTGTAAAAGAAAGAACGAAGTTGAGCACCTTGTAATGAAGTTTCCATCAAAAAATCTGCGTAACGCAGTTCTATTATAAAGAAATTCATTTGTTCGTATTTTCTTTTTATAATGCTTTTCTTTCTTTCGAAATTGTTTTTAAAAATGAAATTATAATGCCTGAATTCTCCTCACCTCCACACCGTCAGGATGGTAAAACATTATTACCCTTCACTCTTAAAAATTTAGTACAATATTTCACCAAAATGTGGTTCTAGAAAATTTGGCTCCATAAAATGGTGAAACCTTGTTCAAAAACTTGGAGCTTCACCAAATGTTGAAACAAAGTTTCGCCATCTCACGGAGCCAAATTTTCCAGTACCATGTTTAGGTGAAATGTTGCAGCAAATTTTTAAGTGTTCAGGAAGGCAGGACAGTCAACTTGCCCATATTCTCCCTTTAAGGATATATTAATTTTGTAGAAAACTGTCATAAGTGACTAATTGTTTTCATTATGCACAGCAAATAAACATTCTTTGTTTGTATTTATATTATATTTTTGAAATTAATTCAAAGTTAGGCTGTTTTTGAAGTATATGGAAAATTACATTTTTTTAATGCTGTAATCTTAGTTTATCTTTCGTACTAAATTAGAAGAGATTACTTGCTTATTATTTTTCAGATATTTATAGATGTAATATTCATAAAAATCTCATTTTCAAAGATATCATTTTTTTTTTATTCATTTATTTCCTTTCTCGCGTGACGGGCTTCAAAACACGAAATCAGAAATATCTTTCTTAACGTATCCTATTCGAGCTAGTGCAGACATCCGTGTTTTGGGGATCAATAGGAACATAATTAGCCTGTTTAGGTGTATTTTACATACACCTGTTCGGAAAATAAGTTATGTTTGTGGAGTCTTTTTAAAATACAGAAATGTTTGCTAATGCTTCAGCTCGTGTGTATCTTGTGTGTGGAACACACTGAGAAATTAAATTCTTAAATGTTCTAAACTTAAAGGGTTTGACGTTTTGACATTTATTTTTAAGCAAACGTTCCTTTACTCTGATAGATTAATCAGTTTAAATTCATCTTCACCTCTAGCATATTATTTACGCATCTGGAACACGCTTGCAGGGATGCGTTACAGGGCTGTTGATCAAACATAATTGAAATTCGCCCGGGAGCCATTAAAATTCCTCCTCTGTTGTTGATTTATTCTCTGATTACTAATCGTTTCAGGAATCGTCTCTCCTGCTTACCGCTAAGCTGCTCCGAAACCGGTGTGCAAGGCTTAAAGTGCAAGGCTTCTAAAAAAATAATTTTTCTCATGAGCCCAAAGCACTTGTTAATACAACATCGCAGCAAGTGAAGTATTAACAGCAACTTGTTAATACTTCACTTTTACGCATACACTGCATATATTACATTGATTCTCTGGTGTCTAGCCAGTTGAAATCGTGTTTACCTGCGTTAAGGCGTATCTGATCAGTGAGGTTTTTCTGAAAATCATGTCTGTGTCTAGAATTTATAACATTCTTACTATGGATTTCTGCTAAACATTCAAACATGCGCTTGATTATTTAGCGCCATGATGATGAAAAAATTGATTTTAACATTTTTATCTTTCAAAAAATTCAAATCCATAATGATCAGTTGCTGAAGTATATTTCAATTTTAACCGAAGCGTTCGACTTTCGATAGTTACGAACGGATGCAGGACTTTCGCAGTTTTCCTGCTCGTTTGTTTGTACATTCAGGGTGGTTATAATAAAACTTCTCTTATAAGCAGCATTTTACACCTGAAGCAGATGTGCAGATTGCTACCAAATTTGACGTATGAACGGTACGCGAGATGCGCTCAAAGAAGATTTTAAAAAAAGTTTAGTTCCAAAATTGTCCCCTAGGTGTCACTTTGCATTATGGAATCAGCTAAAAAATACTAAATTAGCTGATAAATGGTCGTAAAATGTTGCATAAATTATGGAATTGCTTGTAGATTTTGAATTGTATATTTTCTTTGTTAAACATGCTGTTTTTTCATGTAAAACACCACCAATACATGAACAGTTTTTGAACTATCTATCTATAGTTCTACGTATCTATAGAACTATATATCTATAAAGTTAGCATTAACTGCTAATTTTATAAAGGTTTTCCATAAAATAACGTGACATTTTAACAATTGTTCAAGTTCTGTTAAAAGTATAAAAATTCATGCGCATTACACCGGAGCTCCATTACATTCCTTATTAAAAAATAGTCTTTGATGCAGTGCTTTGTTAAGCAAGTGAATTAAATCAAAAACCCTTTAATTGTTGTAATTGTTATTCAGTCATGTTGTTGTTGTTGTGTGTGATTACGGCAACGCTACACTAGGGCGATCTGCCAAGGGGGGGTGCCTTGGTAGGAGGACTTTCTAAGGGGTTCTAACGCGTTTTCACGTTACATCTGGAGAAAACCTACCAAAACTCTAGACCGGTTATTCAGTCATGAGAATTATAAGCGCTCCCAAAAGCATGCTGCTATTTCATTCTGTTTTAAATAATACAATAAACGAATTTCGCGCAGCATTAACAGATAAGAAATTAGAGGTTTGCAAATAATTTTAGCTGTTATTCAAATTTGTTACAATTTGATCTAGGCATACAGTTGATGTGTTTGAAATAAACCTGGACGAACAACGTTAAATAACTTTGCAAAGTCCTGTAGTTGCCAAAGTCTGTATGGTATTTGGTGGTGATACTGTTGTGAAATATCCTGGGGCTGCTTTTATTGAAACCGGTTTTTAAAAAATGAATTCAAGTGCGCAATCATTAGAGCTAGTGTAAATTAAGTGCAAAAGCCAATGCGTTCTCGAAAGACAAAGTGTCTAAATATAAAATTTACACACGCAAGTAAGTCTAAATGTTAAATTTATAAGCCCAGGTAATTAAAAAAAATTGTAAAAAAAGTAGGAGCGGGGGAAAAAAATAAACGATATTATCTTTATCCAGAACTGTGACATAATTGAGCTTTTTACTGGCGTATAATTGAAATAAAAAGGAATTCCGAAGGTCTGGATAACCGATCGATTCAATTACAAAATGACTATACGGAAGCAAAATTAGATAATTATATAATTCGATCACAGTAACTTAAGTCAGATCACAGTTGATTAAACCACATAATTTTACTAACAGCACAAATTATTATCCGCTAACTTTGATTCTCAAACGATATTCATTAATTAAGTTTAAAAATAATTTTGATATGGTTCATTTGCGCATAAAAATAAGTTTTATTTATTTTCAGCTTAACTTCAAAACTTATTCATGAGTACCTTTATTGACCCTATTACTCATTGAGGTAATTTTTTGAAAATTCATTTGACTACTTTTACTCCCTACATGAACCGGGTTGTATATGTGTATATATAGTAAAAGGCATAACTTACGAATCAACGTAGCATCCACTTGGCAAATACAAAATTCTAAATATCCATGGAATGATATATGAGCAAAACAATGAACTTAAAATCTTATGTAAAAACAGTAATGAGCAGACACATTCAGCAGATAGAAATCTAATCAATGGTAAATCAGAAAAAGAAGACGTAATTGGATGGAGTAAAACAATGGGTAGGCTATACTCGTCAGGCCCCACTAACCGAATACTTGCTACCAAGATAAAAAACAAAATAACAGGATTTCAATGCAGTTACTTAGCATAAAGAAAGCTAAATATGTAACTAACAGGGGGCTATCCTGTTATGAAGTAAAAAGTAATCATAAAGACATACCCAGAAGAAAAAAAAGTAATTATGAAGAAAAAAGGGAGATGATGAGACCGAAAGCATTAAGCCTGAAAACATGACTCAACCATATAGCTGTTGCCAATTGAAGAGGAAAAAATATACAAGAGGAAAAAATTCTTTGCCAGAAAGAATTGGAGAAAAGTTGAACAATAAGTTAAATGTAAGAGTTAGTAGAATAATAATAATAATAAAAACAATAATAAAATAAAGAAATGATGTAGAGTAAATTATAAAAAAAATTATTAATAAGAAATATTGGCATGATATATATAAGGGTTATGATATTTTAAAGGAATACATCTAACTAGTTAAATAGCTCACTATTCGCATTATATGCCTTGAGATATTTCAGAGATTATATTAATTAATAGAAGAGCATTTATACTTAGATGATACCAGTGATCATTAGTTCATTTGTACATTTTTTTTAATCAATAAACAAGAACAATTGTAAACTCATAGTATTTTTTTTAAATAATTTTATAAGCATATATATATATATTAGATTGTTATAAATTCTAGTTGATATTTATTAATTTCATTAACTTTGATATAGTTTAGTGCAATATATATATATATATACAGGATGAATAGAGGATCTGCATTCCTACATTTGGAATTTAAACTTTACTTTTTATATTTTATGAAAGCCGAAATTCACTCGCTTAGAATTCTATACCATTTAGTGAGCAGTTTTAAACATAAAATGTATATTTTCGTTTTCAGTGGTGAAAGCAAAAGATACTTCTTGACAGAATTTTAAAAAAGCTTGTTTTAAAGAACTATTTCCTAGCTAGTTCTGTGTAATTTATCCGTGGAAAGCAAATGTCTGTTTCAGCGATATAAAACTTACGGACATTTTTAAAATTATAATATTTCTTTTGAATTACTTAATTACTCTACTTACAGCATTTAAATTCTGTTACTTAATTTATAGTTTTAGTTAACCGATGCAAGTTGAAATTGAGTGTCCTAGCCAGTAAACATTTTATGAAAGCTAAGAGGCTCGTATGCTTGCTGCTGCGTAATATTTATTTTTAACTTCTAAATTTAAAATGAGAGTCTTCTTTTACTTGTAGAAAGAGCAAAATAACTTGAGACATTTTCAAATAATGCTTTTTATCAAGCAGTGATTTTCAAATGATTGGAATAAGTGTATCTTTCAAGTAGTAGTTACATAAAATGGCGCGTGCTTATGTTTCATTATATGAATATGAAAGAAGGCTGGCTAAAGTTAAACAGTTTACGTATTATCCGCTTTTCTGAATCATATCTGAATGAATAAATATCTAAATTAACTTTAAATAGACGAAAAAAGAAATAATATATACTGTTACAAAATTGTAATGTTGTTTTCTGGCATTAATACGTGTTGCTGGAAAAAGAGTTGTACAGGTATTATAGCGAGTGAAATGAGCATGCGATCCTTTGACCTTGGAGACAAACTTAACTACCATTTTGGCGACAAATTCTGTAACTTTGGCGACCAAGAGAAGTTCTCGGAATTTTGGCTGTAGCTCAATTAGGAAAAAAATTACCAGAAAAATCTTGAAATATGTCACGTCCGCCCTGGAAATCTAAAAATCAGGAGTCTCTCACTGTCGAGTAAGTGCGATAGACTGCGGATATTGAGAGAAAAGCGATACGATTGACACTGCGATTTGAATTGTGTTATTACTGTGACAGTAAATGATTTGCCTTTTCTTGTTTTACTAAATTAATAATAATAATAATAATAAAATTGTTATTATTATGTGAGATACTAGTGCTTTGATTTATCAAATAAACTGTTATTTTCGCTTTTCGAGCTTGTTGGCCTATTTTAACATACACCCACTACCAGATTTTTGTATAAATATGTAATAACTACTTACTGAATCTTGTAATCTTGCTTGAGTACAAATGGTTTTAAAATCAAGAATATCGTTTCCTAAATTATTGGTAATAAAAGATTTTTTTACATGATTAATGTTAGATACCGAACTGAAGATAATTTTCGGTTTTTGACAAGGAAACTCTCCTCGTGGTAAGGTTTCATTATTCAAAATTGAAAGTCATATTTAGTGTTACAGATTTCGTCATAAAAAGTTATTAATGAAGTAAAATCTTGTTTTCGTAATATTGAACGACTTTTTAATGCTTAATTATCAAACTATAATCAGTATAGTTAAGTAAATTAACGTCCCGAGTTGACCATAAGCATATTCGCGATGTTATATAATTTATGTGTTAAAGAAATATATAAAAGAAAAAGTGAAATAAGATTTCCAGGCTGTCTCGACATAAATCTTTTTGAACATTATTAAAAATGCCGGTTCATAAAATAGTCATTAATTTTATTTAGCTGATAGCGAATCGTGTTTAGACATTAACACAAATACGCAATTACTGGGTTTACTGCAGAGCTATTTGGAAATAATAATTGCATCTTGTAACAATTTGTCATGAACAACTAGTGATATATTTTATTATTTTTGTGTTACCGTTTAAGGAATATATTAAAGCAAAATTATTTTTAAATGTGTAATAGGCAAAATTAAAATGTTAGTTTTTTATGTTTATACACTGCACGTATTAAATCGAATAAAAACTGTGAATCTCCATCTCGTTTAGACATTCTAACTACTGAAAGTTCTAAAGCCAATGAAACAAAGAAGACGCAGTATCTCACCGACATGTGTTAAAATGTAGGTCCAGTGTTTGACTAATATTTACTAAAATTTGAAAATATACGCCAATTGTCTAATACAAATATCTAACCAATATCAAGTCTACTTAAAAAAAGTCCTAAATAATGTGAATGCTTATGAACAATTGCTTATGCGCATTGAAACTTATTTTAGCTGAAATAGGCGAAGTTAGTTACTTTCAGTAAGGTGTTTCCTAAAATCCTTGTCTATTGAATGGACTAACGTTTTTTTTTTTTTTTTTTTTTGAATATACATTCATCATTATCACTAAAGTAATAAGATGGATAAACCCATAAATATTCTTTAAAACGAAGCGAAGCCGCATTTAAAGTTAATAAAGTAGCAATTTCCTAAATTCTAACTCTTTTAAATACACTATTTATAGTGTTGTTAATTGCTTGGAACTAACAGCTTTTTGAAAAAAAAATTCATCATTGGAAGTGTCATATACTGTTAATATTTGATATTTAAAATATTTTCCTAGAGTCATTTTTGCATACAAATGACTTAACTTTATTCCAGCAGTTAATCAACAGGAAATTTGGAGTTTCTCTGCTTATATTCAAGTTTTAATAGCTATTTATGCTACCATATTAAGGATTTATGTGGATTTATGTAGTTATGTAATTTGAATTTTTATACGAATAACTTTTTGTTTTATAGTAATTAAAAACTGAGTAAAAGTACTCACCAATAAAAGATATTGCTGTAACAGGAGTTCCCCAAGTACGTGCCGCGGCACACCTGGTTTGCTGTGCAGACAGGCAAGGGAAACGACACTAATTTCAGTAAAATGATTGCTTGAATTTTAAATTAAAACTACATTATTTTTATGTTCTTACTGCTTTACTTCTTTACTTTGTTCTTCACAATCGTACAAATATGAAGTCTACATACCTATAAAATTACAATATTCCACAGACAGTAGTGGGTCCAGGGGATTCGCAGATGGGGCTTCAACCCCCACAAAAAGCGATTGTAAAGGGTAACATTCTGCTTTATTACACACTTTAAATAGATAAAAGGGTGATTTAAAAAAAATCTTAGCACTTCCTAAAAACATTTACATTGGTTTAGACTAAAATTTTCATTTATTGTTGATTTTGTTTGGCTGAAATAATCTTTATTCAAAATTTATCCCCTCACGAAACAAATTTCTGGATCCGCTACTGTCCACAGATATTGTATGACGAAGGTGCCGTGAAAAATTTCTAATTATCTTAAGGGTGCCGCGACTTGGGTAAGTTTGGGAACCCCTGCTCTGTATGGTCTTTTCGGGTTGTACAGCATGTCTACCCTTCCTCAGCTGCATAAAAGCCCCTACTATGTACACAGACGAGAAGGTTAAATCAAATTCAAATCAATTCTAGCCTTTCTTTTTAATATTTTCCTGTGTGACCTGCGTGTTCTGGATGGTGGAAATTTCTTGCATCTGAGGAAAGGTTGACCTTTTGTAGCTATGAAACGGTATCTTTTATTCTTACAAAATTTTTAAGTATTTTTTTCTTACATATTTGTTTGATTGTATGTTTGTTTTAAGTATTTTTACGACAATTTGCTTATTTGCGACGTTTCAGTTCAAATAGCACTTCAATTGAAAAATGATTTATGTGAATAAGTATTTTCGTGTTGACTAAAATAAATAGCTTAAACTTCGTTTATTACAGTTACTAAATCTGAAATAAACTTTACTTACAAAGTATATTGATAAATTATGTGCTTGCACTTATCTGTTTTTTATTTTTATTTTTTTAGGTAAGCGAATAAATTATATTTATGGTAATGTTAGATGCTTGGTAAGTTTGGATTATTTAATGAAGAAAAAATCTTTTACTAAAGCTGAAAACAAAAATGTAAGATGCTTTTCGATGCATATCAGCATGTGAAACGAATGTACTCTCGGACCTTGCTAGCACACGTCGACCCTTTTGAAATTTCTTTTCCCTTTTGAAACTTTTTTTTTCTTTTTAAAATTACATAAAATGTTACATCGTCAAAACAATGTTATAAACGCGATTATAATTTTTTCTTCGAGTACTCCAGTATGGAAAACTCTTTAATTATCACGTTAACGGTTTTAAAAATTCATTAAAGTGCCAGTGAAGTGATACTTTAACATATTATTATGTTTATTTAGGAGGATTTGAGTTGAAATTCAGTACTTAGCAGGATATTTCATTTGTAACATTCCCCCCTAATGAAAAGGAAAGGAAAGGAAAAAAAGAAAGAAAAAACTTCTAATATGAAGTATACAACACTTGATTTCTACATTAAGATAAGATTTCTACTTTATTTTATTACAAAGCCATGGATAAAAAACATAGGTAGCAAATTTATGTAATGAAACCCTATCAAACATGGAATGCTTATATTAAGGTGAGGATATATAAACCAAGAGACGTCTATACCGTTCCCTGCAGTCTGTACTTGACGTTTTGATTAAATTTTTATTTTTTACGGCTCATTTGCCTCAAGAAATAAATATGCTGGAGCCACTTGCCATGCACACGTAACATGGTCTGACAACATTTTCTAGGAGAGTAAAAATTTAATGTAATGTATATATAGAGTGCATATTGCTTTTTTCTATACAAGCGTTTTTATTTTAGGTAAACCGAATGTACGATATTAGAGAAGTGCTCATGAATAAAGCTGTCAAATGCAATGTGTGTACTATATAGTCTGAGGATTATTTTCTTCAAAGTTATGTGTGGTATAAAAGGAAAAGAACCAATTTTTTTTTCGTGCTTTTGATGTAATATGAAGGTAGATTTAAGAAAAAGAGATTATAGCTTTGTACGTATGCTATAGAAGATCAAGCCCGTTGTGAACTGTGCGGTAGAAAACGCATTTGACAAACCTGTCTATATCCAATATATTTAGTCTTTGTCCAAGTTTAAAACAAATAACTTCATATTATTTTTTTTTTTTTTACTGTAGCTAACGAAATCGCAATTGCATGTTCTTCTGAAAAAGGTTCGGAATCTCTCTTCGAGTGTCTTTGCGGAAAATTTTCTCTTACGAAAATTTTGTTTTTCCCCGGAACAGCCTCCTGTTGTGCCAATGCTTTATGCAGAAGAAATAATTTTATTTTTGAAAAAAAGTTAAAATATGTAATCTCGAAAAACTATTTCAAATGAATGGGATTCGTAAATTTCCTATTTAAAGCGTTATACCCGCAGCATCCATACGACGTCATTATCAATTACGGTACCTATATTCCTACTGAATTGGTTAACCATTTTTTACTCTCAGATATATGAAGAAGCTAAGAATTACGAAACCTTGCTTAAAAATTGGAGAATCGCTAGATTTTCAAAATTTTAAAATAGTTCAGATATTTTTATACAATTGTCAAAAATTTCAAATAGGTTGTTACACACTGGATTTTATTACGGTTTTAGATCTTAACTATATAATATTTTTGGAGTAGTGATGGTAGAAGTTTCATTTTGGAGTGGGATGAACTGGAATTGATAGAGAGTTGGCAAATGAGTGATCACCGAAACTAGAATCTACTTTAAAATGTCTGTGCGTGTGCCAGTCTTTCATACTGTAAAATGCAAATCTAAGGGAGTTCAAGCGAACATAGAATTTTTAATTTATTGTAAAAAAATCTATCGAAAGAATGTTTTTAACGATAAATATAAGAATAGAAAATGATTTTTTAACCCTCTTCCTCCGAATTATATTTCAATTTTGTTACTAGTAACTCACGTCGCTTTTAAGTGCTTTATTTTAAAATTTTTCTTCCAATTACAAAACAGGACAAAGAAATCAACTGGTTGAAGTTCAACCGTGACGATCTCGACGTCTATTGGCTTGGACTTGAAAAATTGCCTAATGAAACTCGACAAATAGAAAGACACATCGACAGCTCTTCCGACAAATAGAAAGAGCTCCTGAGAAAATCTGATGTCGAGTCACACTTGACATAAGAGTGCCAAGAGCATGGACGCACATAAGGGGATGGGAGGGTAAAGGGTCTGAACTCCCCCTTAGTCTATGCAAAGGCAGTAATTTTGGCCGTATATCTGCCATTTGTATCGAAGCCTCAGAATAATAAACGGTAAAATATTTTTAAATGTCATAAAAATTTTGAAAATTTAATATTAATTAAAAAATATATGTGTATTGTAAACTATATACATTAATAAGTAATACTATAAAAATTAACTATAAAGGAGATAAAAATTTGGAATAAAAGGTTCATAGTAAAATGTACTGATAATGAAATTTTACCGTTAGAATGGACACCCACCATAGCTGCACCCCTCCCATGTAAAAGGTACAGCTATGTCCGTGGCCAAGCGTTAAAAGCGACTCTAACGGGTTTATTCACCAACTAGGTGTCAGAACGAGAATCAAGTAGCACACGATGTAGAGGATTAGAGCGCGGATTAACCGTAAATGATATTCTCCAAAAAATTCGCGCCCGGATTAGTTTGATCCATAAACTCTCACAATCGCTTTGTAAGATTGTCTGTGATTGGTCAGATTAGAATTTTTCCGTTTGGCAAAATTGAAGAGATCTAAGATCATTCACTTTTCGAATCTGTTTTCTTTAATGAGCGGCTGATTGAAATAAGTTCTCCCCAGCAAAGAAAAAATTCATATAATATGAAATTGAATTGTTACTGGTTTGTGTGCATAAATATAAAATAATCGCAAATAATAAAATAACAAATACCGTAATAAATAGGCAAAAACAGAATGCGTGGAAGGTTAGCCAGTCACAAGTAAATAAAAGAACGGTCACACAGCTATTAAATCTATATAATCAGTGTTCACGCTGTTTCAGTGTTTTCACTGTACTTTTATTTAAACGATACACCGATGTTAAAGGTCATCTTCATTCACATCGTCTAAATCATATATGGGTAATACCCACCCGTCCTATCTTTTGATCTGGCCCGCGGAACATATAAAACCCCGTATAAAACCCATATAAACCATTCAAAATCCCACATAAAACTCAATTATAACTTAGTTGAGATCCTAAAGTTTGGCTTGCAACTTCGCTAACATCCTAAAGTTTGGCCCGCAACTTTCCAAAGTTTGCCCATACCTGGTCTAAATCATTTGGTCTTTCTGCACGTGTTGTTGTTGTTGTTGTTGTTTCTGATGCCCCCTGACAACCACAAACGGCAGAGCCAGATCCCCTCGAAGGGAGGCGATGGGCAGAGGGGGTGCGCCTTCCATTTTTAGGGCCCCAGTGGGAGGAAGTACGATTTAGCCCGCAGTCCCCTCATTTTGAACCAATTCCAGAGGAGGGACCAACATCCTGAAATCGGCAGCCCCAGAGGCATCGTTTAAGAACTTGGAGGACATTGGAGCCACAACAGATTTTACGTGCACTAGCTCCCATCAGCGTACACAGTCTCACAATAGTCGAGCCGATGGGAAGTTGACCCTCCCAAGCAGGTGCTTCTTCACTTGCCGTGTTCTAATGGGAACGGAGTTTAGCGCCCAGACCACTGCGGGACTTTAGATTCCTGTGGCTGGAAACTAGGTGACTTGTAACCTTTCTGGACGTACACATCTTTTACGTCTTTCGAGGTATTCCAGATTTTCCAAATCTTTAAAATCGCTGTTCGACAAGCTTAATTCCAAAGCAAGTAGTACAGAAAATAAATACGGCGGAGACACGGCTTTGCTAGGTCTATGGCTGAACTTCACTGTACATGCGTTAAACCTATTGTGAATGTCAATCCACCGAATTCCACGGATCAGAATTCGCGTGCTATATCAGGCTCATATCTGGTGCTAATCCTAGTGTTTGACGTAGTGGATACCATTTTTCAACTAATCATTGATATAGCCCGTACTGAAATACAAGCAGGCACGTCAAGTATTTGATGAATAAGGTGGTAAATAAGATAAAGAAATATGCCCAACGCATAGATTAGGAAACGTATTTTTGACTCAAATGTTTTGACTTTACCGCGACGCAATCGAAAACTGTCTAATCATTTATTATTATTAAATGAGTGGTTCCCAACCTTATTCTCCCTAATAACCTCTTCTAAAATCCGTAAGAAATAAGCGAAAGCCTTTTTATAGTCGTTAGTGTGCTAGTGTATTATTTTCGCGAACCCCCTAATACATCTTGTGAACCTGCCAGGAAATGATGTAATCATCGGTCGTGAACTTCGATGCTTTGGAATTATTCTTGAGGTTTTGTGATTGAACTAGACATGCTGCATTTCGTAGAGATAATTCTAATTTAGATTTAAATGCATAAGCTTTTCTTTAGTTCGACAAATAACAACATCAGTTGTAATGCGGAGGTGACCGGGCACGTTGGAACCGTATAACCAGATTATATTTCGACTCGTTTTGGCGTGACATCTGTTGTGCATTTGTATATATCTCTAATGCACCTAACACGATTAGCCCCAAGAATGTTGAATTTTTTATTTAGACTATTGCAATACTTAATTGTGCACTTTTACTTTTGATTGAAATCGACTGGGTAGTTTATTGACAGGGTCGTTTAAAAGACTTTCAGTATGTTAAAAATCACAGAGCAGGTATAAGGGATAGGGAGTTGTAACCCTACTTTGAGGCACATGTCCCAGCATCTGACTTGTGCCTAGATCACACGAGCATATTTCTTGCACAACCTTACTCGCCTTAGTTTTCTTTGCCAGGGCGCTCATTTTCGTTTTCATCGTTGAATTTTAAGAAAAAATGGAAGTATCTGCTCTGCATATGGATGCAAATGATGATTTGTGAAAGGTTCCAGAGTACCATTTCACAAGAGTGTTATTTGTGCTATAGTATTAAAACATACTTTTTTATAAATGAAGAATATTTCAATGTATCGACATCCACTAAGCTTTGGCGATATTTTTCTTACGACAAAAGGGTTTGTAATGCGCATGTTGACAGTCAATTTCGCTTGTAGTTTACACTTACCACTCTTAAACTGTGGCGATAAATCACAAGTCTAAACTTTCTGCGCATTTCTGTGCCACAACTCATATGGTTCATCCTTGCTTCGCATTTTCAACGGATTTTGAATGGTCATGCAATCTCTAGTATATTTTTACTCTCTGATTAAAATCTATGGACAATCATTGTTTTAGCCCCATCCAAAAATCGCGACAGCTGTCGCCACGTTTGCTGACTTTAAGCAAAATTTCATCAAATTGGATGTCAAAGTAAGTTTCCAAAACAGAATCCAGTTTAGCTACGTCTCCTATATTTGGCTAGAAATCTCCAAACCTTTATGTTATTGAACTATCACAACTCACTTTCAGAATAAGGTTTAAATAGCGTGCATCGAACATGTGTACGCTTTAATAGACGTACCTAGGGAAGTCATGTGGTGTCTACAAGAGATTTTTAAAAAGAAAATTATTTAAAAAAATACATGAGTATTTTAAAATACTCTTCTCTATAGCAAATGATTGGCGATAACCCCTGGAGACATCTAGCCGTTCTATAAACAGCATGTAATCCCCCTTCCTCAGGCAATAAAGCCTCTTATAGCTTAATTAAAAAAAAAACAACGTAAGCAACATTTAAGATCCACGGGCACTTTATCTCTGCATGACGCAAATTCTTTTTAGAGTTGTTAAAATCGCTCTTTGAAATGTAAAGTTCTCTTCAAATCGCGCAAGGCGTTTAAAACCTTTTTGAAATTTAATATGCGTTTTAAATTGTCGCTAGTGGTTTGTAAAATTTTTCTTTTGTGTTGGAGGAAAAGGGGGTTATTGGATCATAATGCAAACTCTCTAGTCTAACATATTTGATTCTCCTTTATTCAAGGCCATTTTTGCGTACAGTTCCAAAGACAATGGATTTTTCACCTTATCGCCAGGCGGTTTTATAGCACGTCAACTCTAATGAAGCATTAGATTGCTCTGTGATTACTCAAGGCTTTTCAAAATGTCATTGGAAAGAAGACGTTATTGATGGTTTTATAGGATGCACGGCGAGTTTAGATGCTGAAAATGATTTTTCGCGCTAGGCTCCTGTGTACTTCGATGAAGCCATGATTTGGGAGGAGGGGGGGAGGTTCGATATTTTATAACCGTTTCGCGCGATAAGTGGGATGATTTTTTGGATATTTTTCTGAAAGCCAGATTATGATGTACTCTTGTAAAGGTGACTGTAGATAAATAGCATTTTAGACTTTCGGTTAACTGACAGTCGAAGGATGCCTAGAGTTTTTAAACTTGTGAGATTTCTAATTAATAATGGCGTTTCTCTTACATAAAGTGAAATATTTATTAGGCTGGTGAAAGTTATTTTGGCACATCGCAATTAAATTTAATTGTCGGCTTAAAATATTCAAATGAGTCAGCTGAATACAGGTGCGTTTCACGTTTCAAGAACCGATTTTCGTGTATGTTTTCTTGTTGCTGAGCGACGCACAGTTTCATTTTTATTTATTTTCCACCTATAAGCATTGTGCAATCTTGTGCAGCATATACCGTATTAGCCAAAATACAACAAGGACTCGAATATAACGCGATCCCAAAATTTTTCATCAAAATATTTAGAAAAAACCTATATCTAGACCTGGAATTTAGCGCGAGTCAGATTTTTAACGGGAAATAAACAGTCAAAATATACTGCATTATATTCGGGACAATACGGTATTCCGTAAAGTGCCTCTTAACGCTTATAACGTTTTTATATTGAAAAATTAATGGCTACTTAAAACTACCCAATTTTTCAAAGCTACTTATATTTTGTCTCTCTGGAGCTATTTTGGTGAATAAATCAGATTAAAATGCGCCACGAGTTAAAAAAGGGCATGTTCTATGGTAACCCAAAACCAATTTTCTGTTTTCATTATAACAGACTGATGCTTTAGTCGTCGTCTAGAATTTATTTTACTGAAATATGTTGTATTATCCGATTTCGTTGCTAAATTATCTTGAAAGAGGGCAGGGGAAAGATGAATCTGGAATAAAGTGATTGATTTTTCTGAAAAAACATAAAAGAAAACGAAAGAAATTGTTTATTCTTCAAATTGAAATTTTAAAATGAAAACAAACGGACTGTTAAGCAATCTCGATTGTTGACGTTGACTAGCAGCTTTTGCCGTCTTGTAAATGAAAGTTTGAATTGAAATCTAGAATTATATTAAAAAAAAATCAATAAAACTCCTTGATTGACCATTTATTTCACGATTTCGTTTACTTGTACTATTTTAATGATTGGTGGTCAGAGAAAAAAATTATTTTGTAAAATTTTGTTTTTTAAGAAGAGATTAAAGTTGAATAAAATACGAAAGCAAATTATTTTACTCCGGACGAATGAAGAAATGAATTTAATAAGGTTAATGTTTTTGTGAGAAATCAAGGAAGTCATTCAGTTCAAATTACAAGGGCTGTTCAAATGAAAAGGTACGAAACGTTGTAACAATTTAGCCGTTAACGTATTTGCCTACGCCTCTGAGGGGGGGGCGTAGCGAGATATCTGGGATGCTATTGCTGTCTTTAGTGTGAATAGGAGCATCCGGGGGCACGCAAGAGAGAGCAGAATTTCTTATAAAAAGCACCCTCTCCCTGCGTTCAATGGAAGTAGCAGTGCGTGTGAGGACAGGATGGCGTTGCCATTGCAAAATTCGTCGATTTGGTAGCATCGAGACATTATCCGATTTCCGGCAGCGGAAGGTGCTAAACCAGCCACTATTCATCCCCGAATGATGACTGTATACAGGGAAGACTGTGTGCCCAACCAGTCAGTGAGAAAAGGGAGTGCCGTTTTCGTCAAGGAACTTGCCAAGCTCAAGTGGGAACAAGCTTGACCATCCGCCCTACACTCCGGACATGTCACCCTGCGATTTCCATGTGTTTGGCCCCCAGAAAAAAAGTCTGAAAGGGAAGAGCTTCAACTCGGAAAACGAAATCAAGGACGCTGTAAAGGACTGAGTCTCATCACGGCCAAAGGAATTCCGGGAATAAGAAATACTTCGGCTTGTTCATCAATGGGATCGTTGTGCTCAAGTCTGTGGTGCATACTTTGAATAAAGTCTTCATTTATACCCACATTGTCGTTTTGTACCTTTTAATTTGATCACCCCTTGTATATAAATATACAATTTTCTTTCAGTAAAACATTTTTTTAGGTTCATAGTGATAACTCGTGGGTCAAGTATTCCTTAAAGAAATGAGATGGTGTTAATTATGAGAGGTAAAAATACTGAAAAAGGGTTTAAATCAAAAATTGTACATTGCGTGTTGTGCGCCTAGGCACTAAAAGTCTATTCTATTTATCTCCATGCTAAAAAGGAAAAATTTACTTAAAGGAGACCAATTCAGGAAAAATACTTTTAAATTTTGCTTTTATTAACAATTCTAGTATAACAAGCACAATAAAAAATATTACTCTTGATTACATGTGTATAAAATTTCAATTTTCAGATTCTCATCCAGATCTTCATGATCTCATATTAAACTTTGAAAAAATATTATTCTCAATTTAAATCTTTTTAATCAGATTCTCAATTTAAATCAGATTTTAATTAAACACATATATGAAAAATAACAACACCAAATAACACTTTAAATTCAAATTAAACCCTAAACACATATATGAATGTTGTGTCAATTGAAAGTCATTTTAAACTGTCCTGAATAAAACATGGTAAAAATCCAATTAAGATAAATGTTAAATATTTAATAATTAAGGGACTAAAAATGAGATTCAAATCTACACAACATTAATTACAAAATAAATATTCAAAATGATGAAAAAATTCGTCTGCACTAATAATTAAAAATATGTAAATTCAAAATTTTTGAAAAATTTCTACCAGCACCATACAAACTAAAACAAATTATTAAAAAATTTTTTTCTTTGGATCTTGGTAGAATTTCAATTATACACACACTGAGATAATATGCCAATTAAAAATTCATTTTAAACTGTCCAGAGTGCCAATTATGAAAATTAAACTTTTAGTTGACTAAAAATGAGAAACTTTAATGGGCATATTATCGACATGAAATATCAAACTGATATCACTTCAAAAATTGAAAATTCTGCCAGCATACTTTAATTAGAAAATTCTGAAGTGTAAAATGGCAGTACATTTTAGTTATAAAATGATAAAATATAAAATTCAATTACTCTCAAATATACAAGTCATGAAATCACAAAATATTTACCCGGATCTTGGAATCGCTGACACTCAAAAGGAAAAAATTTAATTGGCATCAAAGCACTTAATACTGCTGGGCGAGACTTTCATAACTTAAGTTCGACAAATTGTGCACCAGTTCAAATTTGTAGAAATCAAAGGTGACACATACACTTGCAACTTTCAGATCGCTTAGAGGATTAATCAGTTCTAAAGTCCCACTTAGAGTTCGCACGTGAGTCCCGTAAAAATTCTTAGATTTCACACACACATCACTGAAATAGAAAGTTACCGATTCAAGTTCACGCGCAGGTCTCCGTAAAGTTTTTCACACATATCACTGAAAGTTGAAAATTCTCCAATTTAGTTCATTTGCAGATCTCCGGAAAGTTCCTGAAACTCAAACCACTCCTCTGAGGACCATGGCGCTGTTCATCACTTCAGCACTCGCTTATGAAATGCATGTAAAATTTCAAAGTGGCTATATTTCACCACGTTGAACACTGTACTTCTTGTGCGGGATATTCACTCCTACCAGTGGGGAGTCTGGAAGAATTCATTTTAGGAAAAATAGCTCTGTCATCGCAAGTGTTCGCGTATATTGCCAGTCTATCACTTGATGAACAAACGATGAAACAATTATTTTCATTCAAAAAATTTCCCAGTCTTCTTTTGAATCATTAGATCTATTTCATAGATGCTGCACACCAGATCGCATTAAATTTGTAAGTCTTTGAAGACTAAGAAAAAGGCTCGGGGCATCTCCAATCTGTAAATTGAGCTCGGGGTACCTCCAACCTGCAAAATGGCGCTACCGCCAAAAGCATAGTTGGAGGACCCAAGCGTCGTTAACCTCTTAGCAGAACTTCCTCACTTCCAACTGAAATTTGGCGTCTCTTCAACGGACTTGTTTTTGAAAACTGTTGCCACAAAGTTTCGCGTGAGGAAACTATCGTGTGGGTTTAACTATCAGTGTTACGCTGCAAATTGTAACATCCTTCCCCTCCAACGAGAAAGGAGAAGGGCTTGGGTGATGTAATTCTGACCATATATTTTGCACTTAAAAGTTGTGCTTGAGTATACATTATACACATGAATATATCATACAGTAAAAAAAAAAAATGAAAGAATATGTACAAATATTTGATTCAAAATTCTGGTGCTGGCAGATTAGAATTGCACTTGATAAGTCAAAATGCTATGTTGGACTTCTTCAAATAGATCAATTTTGTACATCTTTCCACCAATAAATCTTTTGTCACCTTGTTTCAGATTGTAACATTATATCAAATAGACTCATAAAAAAAATTTGTTTATACCTTTATATTCAATTTTGTCCTGATGTGACGTCTGTCGATTAACTCCCGCCCCCCCATCCTAAAGAGAATTAAATTCGCTGTGAAATGTTTGAAATTTCGACAATCATGCCACTGTTTTAAATCCTACAAATCCTACGGAATTAGTTTGGTTCCTCCGAAAAGAATTTTTTAAAAGCTTGTATAAGGAAGTCATGCTGTACAAATCAGATTTTACTTTTTGCTCATAAAATCCTTGGCACAACTCTAAGAAACTCTTTGGTTAAAAATAATTTAAAACGTCGTAAAGCAGCACTCATTTAAAATGTACATAAAGTGCACGCTTTGAAAAAAATAAATTCGCTCAAGGAACTAAAATAGCTCTGAAGAATTTAAAACCGGGGGACAAACTTGTCCCGGTTTTAAATCCTTCCCGAATCGAGGCTATTTTATTTCCTTCGGAGCAAATTTAGTTTTTAAGCGCGTGTGTGTGTGTGTTTATTTTGCTAAGTTCTAAATAATTTTTAACATTCAACATAAGTTTTTTTTTGTTTTTTTGTTCAACATTCTGGTTAAACTATATAGTTGCATTTCAACTATAACGTTTTAAACATCTTTCATTTCTTTGTTATTTTGGTGTTAATTGGTCTGTGTTTTAAAGGGAATTTTCGATCCGCTTCTTTTGGTAATTTGATTTAATCGATTCTCGCTCAGCATAGTCAGAAATGTAATCGATTCAGAGAGACACTGCTGGCCGGGGCACCTTTAAAAACCGACCATTACGGCACACTAAAAAGTTTTTTCGCAAAGTCTGCCGAACCCTATAAAATCCCATAAAAACCTCCGCCGCCAGTTTTTATGGCCCGTGCATAAACCTAATTCTGCTTAATAGAGCTGCACCATCAGCGGGTTTTAATATTCAAATTTATTCATGTGGGCAAGAATGTCTGCTTGGTTCCCATAAAAACCGTCGGCGGCGATATTTTGCGGTTAATACGAGCTGTATATACAAGGGGACGAGGAGTGAATTTTTAAATAACGTTATAAAATTTTAAGTCTGGTAAAGATGTGCACACGAGCGTAGTAAAATAAAGTTCCCATTAAAAGGAAATGTGGTGCGGTATAAACAACTATGCATATTTTGTCATAGGCTGTAGAAGGTGGGTGTTTTTCGTAACTGATTTGTGTTGTCGTTCATTCCATTTTTACTTTCTAAATGTTACATTTTATTTCTGCGTTCTATATGAATGGGACTGGCTTTATTTCACATTTTATGGACAAATCATATTTGTTTAATTAAAAATAAATAAATCATGTTATATCCACCAATTGTTAAGAATTGCAGATGGCTTTTTATCGCCAATTTTGGCTACTTATCTACAGGTGGCAAATATTGTTCGTGATAAATCATCTTCGTCAGACTTGTCGAGATTTTAGGCATAACCCCAAAGAGCTGTAACGCAATATGTTTTTAAGATGTAAATTTCATCTCCTCCCTTTAAATGAAGAGTAAGTTTCCATGAACGTTTATATACAGGGTGACCCAAAAAAGGTGGTAACATGTTTCAACTCTTTATCTATTAGAGTTAAGTGGGCAATGTAAATGAAAAACTTAAAAATTAGGTAGGAAAAAGAATACGTTAAGAAAAAATCCTATTGTTAATTTTCAAAATGTGACACTTTTTACTTTCCGAACATGTACCATGTAAGGAAAGTATTGTAATCATGAAAAAATTTGAATTCGAGATTTTGGTGTATTGACACGTTTTGAGGTCTTCTGAATTCATTTATGCTATTTTTACGAGATGTATGTATGTATGTATGTATGTATGAATGTATGTATGTATGTGTGTGTGTGTGTGTGTGTGTGTGTGTGTGTGTGAGAGTGTGTGAGTGTGAGAGAGAGAGAGAGAGAGAGAGAGAGAGAGAGAGAGAGAGAGAGAGAGAGTGAGTGAGTGAGTGAGTGAACACGATAGCTCCTGAACGGGGCATTCGATTGAGCTCAAATTGGGTATACATGTTATAAACCACCGTCGCAAGACCGGTATCGATTTTGGTGTGTAAAGGACTTATAGTTTTTCTACAGGGCTACGACAAAGATTTCTTTTACATTATGGCCTATGAGGAGAAATTCTTGAAAGTGCGCTAGCGTTTAAACGGTACATTCGATTGAACTTCAATTTGTTATATATGTTTGAATTATTCATCGATTAAAATTTATTTAAATGCTTGGTAATGATATTAATCGTAAGTGTTCGGAAAGTCGAGTAGAGTCACTCCAGATTTTTTAATTTGTATACGACCCCCGTACAAGAAACTCCCAATTAGTAAAATGTGCCCCTCACAATAATGAGGTGATGTACAATATTTCAGCGTTTCATCTTAAAATGTATTGGATGTTTTTATACGAAGTTGTCCAGGGACTATGTATGAATTAAGATTTAGACGTTTATTGCTAGAGTGAAAAAATTTTTTTTTTTGCAATTTATGCACAACCCCTGAAATGCCATCCTTCCAAGCGATTTTTTTTTTTTCACTTGAGGATCCACTGAAAAGTGGTTTAGGTCTGCACACATTTTATCTTCATACTCTTACACTTTTTAGGATATTATTCTCAAGTTTTGTTCATCACCTTATTAGTATAGTGTATACATTTTAGAAACTAGGAATTTTTCCCTACCTTATTTTGAACATTTTTTGCAATTTACACTGCCCACTTATCTCTAATATATGTAGCATGTGAAGTATGAAGGTCCAGGGTTCTGACCTACCACGCAGCTGTTGATAGAACATTATGGTGTTTTGTGCTGTTTTCTGCTGAATTAATGTGAAAAAGCTTTAGAACCTTTAAAAAATCCTCCGCCCAAGGCATCCCACCTATAGGAATGTACCTGTCGACTTCTACAGGGCTACGACAAAGATTTCTTTTACATTATGGCCTATGGGTGGAAATTCTTGAAAGTGCGCTAGCGTTTAAACGATACATTCGATTGAGCTCAAATTGTGTGGTATAAAATGGTATAGTCTGTATGTTTGCCTCAACACAATATACACACTATACCATTACTAAAATAGCATACAAGGTGCAAATATTTATATTTCTTATACGCAGTCCTGCATGTATCTACGAAAATCGCATTTTAATTTGAGACATGTAAGTTTTCATCGTAAAGTCCATCTTACGGTGTAATGCATTTTGTGAAGGCTAAAAAACTAACACACTTTTGACAGAAAAATGACATTAATTTTAATACAAAGTTCATAGCTTAATCTGCTTTTGTGCATTCATATAACTTATTAAATGAGCAACTATTAGTGTAAATGTATTTTAAATATCAGGCGTTTTATGCAATTAAAACTTAGCACTTTTCTTGTGTAATTCGATATTATAATTTTTCATTCCGATTAATCGATTGACTTTTCTGGGAATCTATAATTTGTTTTCGATTTCTGAAAAAATGTTTGTATGAGAATTTTTCTCCTCCCAACTTCCAGTTTCTTTACATGGGAGCTTACCAGCTACAGCACTGCATCACTTAAGAAAAAATTGAAGTTGAGTTGTTTAACGTCTTCCTCCTAGACATTTCAAAAATTGAACTGCAGCGTTAATGCGAGAAAACGGGAGCATTTTAAGAAATCGATTGGCATTTAACGGAGACACTTTCCACCTGTTGTTATATAAAAGTTTCAACAGGGGCCATTGCATGGTACTATAAAATTTGATTGAAAATAAAATCGCATGAAAAAAAATTACAGAAGCCTGTTTAAAAGTGGACCCTACTGGAGAGGGGAAAAATATATTTAAGGGAATAAAAATTTCTAGTGGTTCAAGAAAGCGGAAGGTGAAATAACCCTGAAGAAGAGAGAGAGAGAAAATATGTATATATATATATATATATATATATAGTCCACTTCGATTTTAGAGCACTTTCAACAGTTTGACCCTTGGGAAGTGATTTTTATACTCTTTTCTAATCTAAATTGTATGGCACGGTGGGATATAAAATTCTTTTTTTTATGTGTCCTCAGAGAATAGACGAGAAAAAAAATAGCTTTCGTTTAATTTTGTCTGAAAGTTTAGTACGATCTGTTCTCACTACAGAAGGGGGCACAGAAGCAAAAGAAAAAAGTTCAAAGATTAGAAATATCTACCCCCCCCCCCAAAAAAAAAAAAAAAAAAAAAAAGTGTGGTAGAAGTTCTAGAACTATTGAGATTGTTTTCTAAGGCGTTTGACGACTTCTAGTTTAAAACTTCTAGAATGTACCGAGCTTATTAAAAGAATATTTCAGTTTGCTGTTATCTGTATGTACAATAAATAAACAGGCCAGAATTGTTTAGTTATTAACAAAAGTACACACTATGTATAATACATGATCCATTTTAAAAATAAAATTTCTCTTCTAATATAGGTGTTATTTGAAAGTTTTGTCGTGTTTGAATTTTATGGTCTTAGAAATATTTTGAAATTTTCATTTAATATGTTGCATTTATTTGTTATTTTTACTTTCGCAGGCATAATACTTTTTATGTGTTATTAAAACAGTAGAAACACATGTTTAAGGGCAATTTCTTTTTCATTTTCTATTATCTTTCATTATAAAATTCTCATCTCTCCAGTTTTCATTTTGAAAAAAAAAAAACCTTTTAATGAGTTCATACGATTTTGGTTGGTTCATCTAATCTAATTCAGTTACGAGAAAAAGTTAATGCCTTAAAATGTTTTTTTTTTTCTTCTAAAATTAGAAAAAGAGAATTAATTTAAACATTTTTTTAAAAAACCGTTCTCCTACGTATTATTTTATGAAGCCGCTTCACTGTACTTTCAACGGCCTTTAAAGCGTTGCGTGATGAAAGTCAGCTTCATAGTTTCTGAGTTTTATAACTTGTGCATCTATGTTAGTAATCTAATAAAATAACGCTTCGTATTTCAACAACTCGGATTTTAAAATTTGTTTGCTATATTAGGATAAATAATATTGCATGAACGGTGAAATTTAATTTTTCTATGTGCCACGTATTCACGTAAATCTATTGCAGCAGTTAAAATAATGACTTTTGCAGTCAAAAGACTGCAAAAGTTAGATACAGATATATTTAATTATTATTATGATTATTCTTCATTACCACCAGAGTTTTATGAACATTTAATCACGTCACATTAAATCAAGTTACTAAAAATATATTTATTAAAAATCTCAAATAATTTTTATACTAGCATTAATAATACTAACATTTCATATTACTGTTCAATTTCTCTACTTGATGAAACTATTCGAGGATTTACAATTCTATTTTGTATCACCAGATACCCTCCCCTTCCGCCGCATACTATGCCCAGATAACTACGAACTTGTTTGTGATCAGAAGATATGCGTAATCTAATTCTGGGTTTTTTCCCTATTCTTTTAACCGGTAAGATCTTCCAGAACGACTCCAACTTAGCCACAATCTCTCAGAGAATATTTTTGGGGTTCGTTTAACAGAGTATATTAAATGTAACGCGTTAACATGGCCCGAGGCACTTTTCTTGCTAATAAGGGGATTGATAAAGTGTCGGTAAGTTACACGGAAGCTGATTAGAAATTGCGACCGTAAAATGATGAGATGGAACGTGTAGTTACATTATTATAATTTCTTAGTTATATTTTCTCTTGCACGCTGTCCAACAAAGTCAGTAAGTTTCATTTCTGTGCGTCTGTTCTTCCATTCGTTCTCGAGCTTGTCATTCCTCACTAAAGATAATAAATAAGTCCACGTTATTGGTGGTAACTGTTTAGTAACGGTCCAGTAAGGTGCTGTACCATAGGAACCTTAAGTGCACCTTATCGAAGCCATACTAAAATATGATCTTTATCCTTTCGATTGCTGAATCTCATTGAAAAACATGTATATTTTTGGAATAACCTAAACATGCGATTTTATGAAAAAAAAAGTTTAACAATATCTCTTTTTAATTATTTTAAAAGGACTATTGTACAATGCATTGATGATATGCACTTTTCTTGTTACTGACAGCCATTGACTAATTAACATCAGTCTATAACAAGAAAACTTGCTTCCGTTGTGTCTCAACAAGGACCTGTGTCACGTACGAGTAGCATCGGGAGGGTGGCGGGCACATGCCCTCTTGTCTCAAAATCTTAATATTATTTTAAAACATTAGCTTCTAAATCTAAGGTAAACTATCCTTTGCTAATCTTAATTTCCATATCCCCTCCCCCCCCCATCCCCCGAAAAAAAAAAGCGGCAAAGCTACGCTTATGCTGTGAACCAAAAACTGTACTGTACATAAGCATTATACGCAGATATTCAAAATCTGCAATCTTATAAATAAGGTATTTTGTATATGAGTTGTGAAAATTTCAAATTTTAAAAATGTTTACTTGCATATGAATTTGCGTAGCACGACGTATTGCAAGAAATATTACTTGCAAGAAATATACAAACTCTAAATTACACTTTCACTAATATTTTATGCCATCTTAAAGAAAAAAGAAAAATCATAGTTATTACTTATGTATTCACGCATTATTACCATCGACTACACCCAAACACGACAAACTATTATACCTTTAATGAACTTAATTAGTATTGGTTAAATCTGCCAATACTAGCGGTATCTCTTTCACCTACGCTACAGCTTTTGTTAATTGCTTTTGAAAAGCCCCGATGAAAACTGTTTCACCCGAATAATGCATATTTAAGTGAATAATCACATAAACAATTGCTACTATATTTTTTGTATTATTCAGAGACACTTCAACGACAGCTTTAATTAAAGCTGTAAATTTTATTTCCGGTATAAACAAAAGCTCTCCAAGTTTTAATAATACGAAATTTGCCCGATTTTTTTTTTTCGAATGCTTTGCTTCTTAATACGTTTCTTCATATAGACGCTACCGAACCATGTGAGTCCTTTGTCTCTTTATTGCCTTTGTTTTGGGGGAAGCAGTGCCCCCCCTCCTTCCCTTAACAGCTACTCCTAGATAATTGCACCTTGTTCGAAAACGCCTCTTTGAATATATATTTGGAGATACGTATAAAGAATTTAATTTCGTGTCGAATAAAACGCTGTATTGTATTGATGATTCGGCTGCTAATGAATGTTTAAATCGTTACGAAGGATATAATAAATCCAAGAATTTGGAAAACACGTTTTGTGTGAGCATCGTCCTAATTGAAACAGTTTAATCAGAAATAAAGTCACACATTTTGTTTTCGCTCCATCGACGAATGGTTGGAGAAATTTTCTCGAGATAGCGATTTGTGTTCGATCGACGCTACTCCTTAAAACCGCATTTGAAAATACACAGTAGCGCAACGTCATAGGTTGAATAAATGACAACGATGTTTTTTATTTTGACGTAATATGAAAGGGGAAGGAAGGGCCTGATTATGACATACCGGGGCCTGGGGCAGAAGTCTGAATGGGGACCCCTACATGCTGTTACTGTGACTAACAATTACTCATGTATTTACATATTATACTCGTATATTACATATGTATTTTTTCTGTGTTCGCATATAAATCTTTGTCATGATTAAATATATCCAACATGAAATATACTAATATTAGATCAATGAGAATGTTTATGGACATTATAAACATCAAAAAGCCTTATTAAAAATGAAGACTTAAAAAAATATTACTAAAAGCCTGACTTTTTCATAATATTAATAATCATAATCGCCAACTTTCTATTTATAGGCGCCTCAAAATCGCTGGCTAGACACTTAAAAATCTCCAATGAGTCCGGTAACTTACCGCGTAATCACTTTAGATCTAGCAGCCATCCTAGTTACCGCTTCCTTTTGCAGAAATCGTTAATCTGCTGGGATATTTTTTTCTACGGAGACGTTGAATTAAGAAAAAAAAAAGATTTTGACTATTTGTATCCTGTAAATTCATAATTGATAAAAATTAGGCATTTACTACATTGAAAAGAAAAGCAAAAAACCTTAAACGAAATTCACATACTGTAATAATTTAGGGTCTCCTCAAAACTGGGGGCCTGGGGCATATGCTTCTGTTGTCCCTGCGATAATCAGGTCTAGGGGGAGGTGCAAAAATCAGTTTTGGTTCCGAAGACGGAGGCGCCAAAATTATGTTTTGCTCGAATGACGCAAACTCTAGTTGCGGTACTGTTAGAAATGTAACCTAAGATTATCATACTTTCAAGTAAAATTACATTTCCCGCGGTTCATTTAAGTTGGCATTCACAAACATTTCATGTTAGTACAGACTTGGCATAAAGAACTTTTTTTGCTGGAGAGCTCTTTAAATGCTCATGCTAACCATAGTGAAAATTTATTCCAATATCCACCCCAACTCTCGACTCTACCCTGCCTGTTTGTATGATTACAAATAAGAAAAGTGTATTGTAAAGTGAATTATAGTTCATGCGTTAAACTTGAGGTGGATTTTTCTTTGGCAATTCAAAAAAATACCTATTTCTGAACATTTTTCATCCGAAACAGCTAACCTGCAATCCGAATAATAAAAATAAAAACTTATTTCCTACATGAACCCCCCCCACCTCCACGGCACGAAACAATTCTATCTGACGCACACACATGAACGAATTTTTAAATTTCGTTTTTTACTTAAATTCTTCATTATTTAAGCGAAACCTTCAAATGGCGGTTCTCATTGAGCATCCGGAAACGCGGAGAAATACGATTTTAATCGTTAGGTTAAACGAGAAATTTCTTAGGCTTAAAAACCATTCAAAGCAAAAGGAGAAACTGAGGGAAATCTAAAACTTCGTTCTAGATTTTTTTTTTTTTTTTACAAGAATGGAATTTCATAGCTTTTACTTGCTATCTAAATTATGTTGGCACCGAGTACGCCGCGCTTAATATCCTGCCATGTTGAACTTTCTGTCAGCTGTTAGATTCGAAGTGAAGTGAATGAGAACTGTCGTGTTTCAAAACTTCATTGGTGGTATGGTGGCCATTAGAGTCGGATTTTTTAAAGAAAGATCCCAAACTAAGTTAGCTCTCGCAGTTTTTTCCCCTCCAATTAGAAGCAAAATGTCTACGCCTGTAATTTATGTTTCGTTTCGAAACTATTAATTTAAGTTAAGTCTTAAAAGTTCGAAAAAATATCGAATTTTCCATCAGAAATTGAAGCTGATTGTAAAAAATATGCATCAGTTAAAACGAGTAAAACAACGAGATTGAAAGATTAAAACATTTTGCTTACATAAAATTTTGTATGTTTAACTTTCCATAGAAAGTTACTCCTGGTGAACTTAATTATTATTGGTTAATTCTGCCAGTACTCTCGGAAAATCCGTCTCCTACGTTAGGGCCTTTTGTTTATTGTTTCTCAAACACCTCAATCAAAATTGTTTCAGGAATAATAGATATATCATACAATCTTGATAATCCGGTGGTTGGTTAGTCCAGCACGGTTGGTAATCCGGCGGCCTTGACGAACATGTGCTCCGATTTCGTCCTCGGCTCACGATGGTATCGCAAGTGATGATGTCCGAGTGCTTAAACGTTTACAAGAGTGTGTTTTTGATAAAATTTACAAATCGACGAAACAAAAGCAGTTAATGATTGTTCTTCATTGCCAAACCCTATGTTTTATTTTTTTTCCTGAAAACGAAAAAGTGTATGACATCTGTAGGTTTTCTATACTCCCGATAAACCGGGATTTTTCGATCATCTGGTCCCATATATACTATGTCGGTTATCAAGATTGTACTATACATATACTCAGAATAATCAGGTAAACAATGGTGCTGTTTATTTCATTACTCAGAACTACTTCAGCTGCAACTTTAATTAAAAAAGTAAATTTTATTTCCGGTGTAAACTGAAGCTCTTCAATTTTTAATAACGCAAAATTCACGCAAAACTTTTTCCACTCAAATATTTTTGCTTCTTATATAAGTTCCTTGTAATATAGACGCTCCTGAACCTTGCGACTCCTTTATTGTGCTCTTTTTTGAGGTGGGGGAGGGGAAGCAGCGGTATCTCTGCCCTACCAACATTTAATACCTATTCACATAGATAATTGTACCTTATTCGAGAACGCCTTCTCAAACGTATTTTGAGACAAGTATAAATAATTTAATTTTGTGCCTAATAAAACTAGGGATGATTCGGCTGCTGATGAATGTTTAGATCGTTTTTTTTTAAAGCTTGGATTTATTCAGTGCATTGGCCTAATTGAAACTGTATCATCGGAAATAAAGTTCCTCCTTTCTTTGTTCCATTGACAAATCGTTGGAGAATTTTTCTAGAACTAGCGATTAAACTATTCGTTGAACGCTAATCCTTAAAACGCGCTCATGAAAATCTGCAGGAACGTTATATATTGTATATGCGACTTAGTGTTCTTTATTTCGATGTAACATAAATGATAGTATGCACCTCAGTTCATTGTTTTATTTTCTTAAGCTAAAATTAAATTATATTTCTGTTACGCTATATGAAAAAAGCACATTCGATTTTTATTGGGACTTTGTAACATAGTCCGTTATATAAAATCAGTTCCGAAGTCAAAACTATTATTAATACAAAATTATGCTAATTTTTAAGCAAAAATGCCAAATTTCTGTTTTCATTTAAGTTGGAATACACGAAATTTTATATTGGATTAAACTTTAATATTTTTCATTGGAAGCTAAGCTGCAATCTAATAATAATGATTACTTTTAACGCTTTTCTTAAAATAAATTTATTTCCGAAACTAAATGCACCCTCCCCCCCCTCCTTCATATGCCAGGAAACAATTCTATCAAACGCACACGAACGGATTTTGTGGATATTTTTTTAACTATATAAGAAATTCTTCCTTTTCTTTAAACGCAACTTTCGATGTACGTTCTGATTGAGCTTCCGGAAAAGCAGAGAAATACGCTTTTTACCGTTAGGTTAAACAAGAAAATTTCATGGGCTTAAAAGCCATTTAAAAAGGAAAAAATACAAATGGAAATATAAAACTCGTTTAAGATTTTTCTTTTTGGAAGAACGGAATTTCATCTTTTTACTTTGCTATCTAAATTCAAGAAGTTAGCAAAGTAAAAACTAAAAAATGAAATTCCGTTCTTCCAAAAGGTGGGTAGGTTGTGGTACCGGTTGGGCCGCGCTTAATTTCCTGCCGTGTTGAACGTTCTCTTAGCTGTTGGAAACAGAGCGAAGTAAAGTAAAAGGGGGACTATCGTGTTTTAAAATTTCATTGTAGTGGAATGGCCATTAGGGTCAGGTGTTCGGTTAGAAAGATTCTCAAATAATGTTCGTTCTCACTATTTTGTTTTGAATTAGAAGCAGAATGTAATTTGTGGTTCGTTTCGAAACTTTTCTAGCGATAAGACTTAAACACTTGAATAAAATATCGAATTCTCAATCGAAAATTGAAGCTGTTATTACAAAGCTCAGAATTCATAATGAAAAATACATGTTTTATTTTAAATTTATTTCCTGAAATATGTTTTTACTATCCCAACATTTTTAAATTTTTGCTGGGAATAAATTTCCGAGTAAAAAAAAAAATTAAATTTTCCTTAAAATAACAAAATTGAAATTTCACCCCGCAATTCTTAAAATTAAATAAAAATAAGTGAAAGAATCACAATAAAACAATATCTTATTGGTTTAGATACGTTTGAAACATGGTAAATATCAAAATTATCTTATCGTTTTTTGAAGACAATAAGGCTGGAAAAAAATTCGTAAAACGTATTTTGACGTAAAAGATATTTAATATTTTTGATGGGCTTATGAGGTATTCAAAAGTTTTATTTAAAAATTGATTTTACATTTAACTCTTTGTTGAGAGGGAAAAAAGACGTAAATTTATCTATCATTTATACAAAATATTTATCAGTTTGATAAATTTTCCTTATCTCATACTTTAATTTGTACAGGAAAAATATCACGTAATCTTGTCCCCATTAATTTGTTTTAACATAAAAATAAGGAATCTTTTATTTAGCGTTTTTTAACCATAAAATAATTACAATCATAACAAATGGCCCGAGTAAATCATTTAGGACATTATATTAATTCCGGTATTTTATTTATTTTTTACTCTTATGTTCAGGGTAACAAAAGCATCTCACTCCATGCTACATTCATTAATTCTAATACTTCCTACTCTGCCCTATAGTGTTTTATAATGTTCTCGAAAATTAAGAATTTGTTTCTTGGTTAAATCCAATACTGTCTTAAATCACTTTCTGTGCTGGTTGTGGAGACTGTTTTCTTTTGTATCTGCTATACCACACACACACACACACACACACAGGGGGAAGATAATGGACTTTTTAATAAAGTTGTTAGTTTTTTATGGGGGGGGGAGAGAGGAGTGAACAGGATATTAATAACAGCTGCTTTTGCATATTTTGAAAGCACTCGAATTTGTCAATTAAAGACGTGCTAATGAAACGGTTCAGCCATTGAGAATCAGCTAAAGTTAGGGAAGATTATTTTAAAAAAATTTCCCTAAATTTTAAAAATGCTTGTCCTGAAAATGAGAATAAATTGTGTGTAATCTTTTATCACTTTTTGCTTATACACAGGGTGGAAAATTAATCACTTTCTCGCTATTTGCGAGTCTTAGTTTGGGTCATTTCTCAAATCTCTCTAACTGTCATCGAGCTTTAAGTGCCCAAACTTAAATGCTTAATTTTTTGGCACATAAATATCGCAATTAAGGGGCAAAAATAATTCTTTAAAACTGAACTGAGCTTGGCAATACCTCAAATATTTGGCCATTAAATCCCTAAACCTTAGTATTGCGGTATTGTATCTCTGAAATGAAATAAGTGTAGATGAAGTGCACCGAAAATATTTGATTTAATAGACGTACAAGAAAGTCATGTGATGTCCACATCGTATCTTTTTTCTTAATATAAAGAATATTTTTTATATATTATTAGAAAAGCATAAGATCGTATGATTTTAACTTTTAAAAAACTAAATAAATTCTCTAATAATTACTTAACTCTCTAATAATTACTTAAAGGCGAAGATAAATTTAATCAAACACTCACGGAATGGTTTATATTGTATATACCTTGGTTTATATTGTATGTACCTTGGTTTATATTACGGGCACTGGGTGCCTTCCAATTGCCAGACTGTTTTTTAATGGATATCCAAATGAGTAAATATAATTTTGGTTTAAATGACGATCCACGAAATGTGGGATGTTGCCAAAGGTTCGCCTGTTTAAATTTGATAAGAGTATTTTAAGTAAAAAAGATACAGGTAAAGGTTGGTCACACATGAAGACCAGTACATGGAATTTTACATGTCAGCCGCTGAGTGGTTTAAATTTAGCCTTTAGAAGAAATTAAAAAAAAATAGTCCATTAAAACAAATAAAAACTTTGTGAAAATACACACATAAAATGTTACTTATAAGAAAACTTATAAGTAATATTTTATGTGTGTTTTTTCACAAAGTTTGTATTTATTTTAACGTTTAACACCGGTATTTTGAGTGTTGTTCCGCATAAAATAGTGCATCATTGCATTAATAACCTGTTACAAAGTTCTCCGCCTAATGCAACCCCCACGATGAAAGGATACCCCTCATGTAGGTTTGCCTGAACACAGCTACAATATTATTAAATAATAGATGTTGCTGTTTCGTCCAACAGTAAATTTTTGTAGCAGAGCTTCAAACACATTTTCAATTTTTTAGAGAAATTAACATTATAAGGCTTTTCCTATTCTTTACAAAAATGTGAAAGTTCCTATGTGTTATCACATTAAAAAAAAATTTCAGACTTTTTCTGCATCTTATTGAATTCTACTCTTTTTAGATTTATGTAAAATTTAACAATGCAATCCCGCTTTTTTTTTTTTTTTACGTTTTGCGGGATTGCGTCTATTGCTGCATCTACTTCTATTTTCCCCCCGAATAAAATATTTTCCATGTATAGAATTAGATGCAGTAGATGTATGTCTTCCAATATCTAGGGAATGCAATCTCGCACTGTTTTTCAATTTCGCTGGATTTCGGGGTTGGGACTTGTTGATCCCGCGGGATTGATATTTCATTCAAATAAAAATTAATTTCAATAGAGAAAAGTAGGAAAAAGTAATATTGTAAGCACTATCAAGTTTAATACTTTATCTTATTTGATAATTAATGCAGTACCTTACATAATTATTGATTACTTAACTATGAACATTAGTCACGATATAGTCTTCCCGCGATATCGGGATTGCAATACCTACGGAAAACGTGACTGTTACTATACATTAATTACTGAAACAAAGCATAAATACCTGACATATAAGTAATAAACAAAGATCCCCCTCCCCCGCCCCAAAAAAATCTGTTTCTGTGCTTGCTGTTTTACTAACAATTAATCTTGAATGCATTAAAAAAAATCTTCCTCTAGAAAAATAAACGACACAAGAAACTTGTTATTATGTTATCCATGTAATTTAAAATGTAATGTACAAACAAAATGTTCGCCGAGGTGATTTTTCTATCCTAAGTTGAAAAAAGAGTTCCTTCTTTAAAGACGAAAAAAAGCTTTAAATATGTTTATATATATACGTACTCTATGATTTAATAAGCGATGTTTTTTTTATGCGCATACAAAAAAAGAAAGAAAATAAAAACATGCATCTTTTCTATCTAATGGTATTGCACTTAATTTATTTCCATAAAGCTGGAGATTACTGTCGTAAGGAAGGGGCTTTAAATGCGTAAGTTTTAAACCATTTGCTCGGAAATAAAAAAGGAAACTTCTTTTACATTTTCACATTAGTTAAAAGTTTTGAAAATATCTTTGTAAATATGTTGAGACCATATGTCTGTCCCTTTATGAAAATGAAAGAAAATAATACATTTTAATAATATTTATTATGAAGTTTCCGTCGCTAACTGTTACTTACCTCTTGCCAAGCTGCTGCATCTATGTATATAAACTTTTTCGGAGAATATGTTGCGTGTTGTCTTCAGAGGTTGAAGAATTCGAGTAGTGCTTGGCTAACATCTGCTTCAGTTTTCATTTTTCAAATTTTTTCTTTTCTCAAAAGTTTTGTAAAGAGAGAAACAGGTAATTGTGCCAGAATGTGATGGGTCTGAAGAGTAACTTAGATTCAATATAATATTTGGCTTGTTTGTGGACATTCGGTTTACGTCAAGATCGTATCTGTGCTTTAGCAATGCGAACTTTATAGAATGCACTCGTTTTATCGAGATTTTATCACCTTTCAGGTCCGAAATAATAGTCTCTAACGTGGCCACAGATCTAGGCGAGTTTAGGGCGGATTCTCCTGTAACGTGAATATCCCTTAGAATCACTTAAAAAGTCTTTTTCCCAAGGCATTCCCCCCCCCCTTAGGTAGATTAAGGCGTTACTCGTTTAAAGCGAGTAATTTTTGCCGTAGAATTAACCCTAGTAGCCCAACTGGTTTAAAAAAAATGAAAAGATGTTCAAAAAACGTTTTCTCAACTTCTTTTGAAGTAGTTATGCTAATAGGAAACATTGTATGCTAACCCGGTATTTCCGGTTTCCTCATTAAATCGGAGCTCTTTATAAAGAAGTTCGACACAACAAAAGTGCTCTTAACAATAGGTACAGTAACATTTTTAAGATATTGTGTGTAGTCAATACGTAGTGAAACTACAATTTGTGCATAGCAATGTAGACTTTCACAGCCGATGTCAGTGCACTCAGATTCACTAAGACTGTCCGGTCTAATAGGAAGTCGTGGTCTGCAAGAGAAAGGAACAGTTTCCAAAGTTGCGATCTTTGTAAAATACCACATAAATAATAAAAGAAAAAGATTCATTGCAGTTTCCTGTTCTCGCAGTCTTGTTCAAGAAACAGGTTATATTGAAATTTATGTCATTTTGAGTCTCATTTCACATTTTTTTTCAAGATCGTCGCAAGTTTCAATATTACTCCGTTTGAAAACTAATTGTGTGAAATACCTAGATGAACTGACTTACTACTCTGGATTTCTTTTAAGCAGTTAAAATTGTGAAGTCTTAAACTAAAGATTGCGTAAAATTCAACTAAGTAAAAATTCAACTTGCGTAAACTTCAACTAAGCCACCACACCTTCTAAGTCCTACTCACAATTTGTGAGATTCTAAATAGCTATTCAGGATGATATTTTTCATGAGATTGAATGAACCATGTAAGATTATTTACATTGAGCATTTAAGAGTGGGGTGGGGGGTAGAAATCGAAGATAGACAGAATATGTAATAGATAGTATTATACAGATAGTGTAAGTAATGAATAGTATTGATTTGTCAGGGTAATATTGATTAATATTTACAGTACTTTGTCAGAGATACATTTAGACCACTAAGAGTAGTAGCTGCGTAGACCGTCGTTGCGTGGGTGTGTTTAGTGTTAGGGCATAATCCGCCTTCCCCCCTTTCGAAATAGTATAATTCTAATATCTCCATTGAAAGTTAATGGCAGCAGGTTTTTCGGTGGTTATACCTCCGTGGACAACCCGATTGGTTTGATTTCAGATTTATACCTTGCCACCATTGGTACATATAACCATGCCAAATTTGAACTAAATCGGTCAAGCGGTTTAGGAGGAGAAGCGTTACATTGAAATGCCTGAGTGTAGTGTAAGAGCTTCGCTCACTTAGCTCAGCTCAAAAACATCGTGCTTGAACTCTATCATGACATGACAATATGCCTTAAATCTTGAAAACAGATGCTTTATGTTCTAGAACATTTAAAGTTTTTTTTCTTTCCTTAGATCAAAAAACTTTCTGAAATAAAAGCTTGAACGTGTTGTTCTTTTACTAGAAATGAAATTACTTGCGTTTTAATCTCAGCAAACAACATTGTTGCTTGGAGGAAAAATTACTGAATCATGATAAGATTTTTTTTAAAGAAACAACGAAGTAGAGGATCTTGTAATGAAGTTTACATCGAAACATCTGTACAGTAACGCAGTTCTATTGTAAAGAACTTCATTCGTAATATTTTCCTTTGATAATGTTTTTATTTCGTTTGAATTCGTTTATAAAAATGAAATTATAATAATAAATTCTCCTCCGTCCCCTCAGGATGGTAAAACTTCATAACCTTTCCGGATCTAAATTCACCTCTTACGGATGTATTAATTTAGAAGTAAACTGTCATAAGTGACTAATTTTTTTTCATTATACAAAACAAATAAACATTCTTTGTTTGTATTTCCATTAAAATTTTGAAAATTATTCCGAAAGCAAGCTATTTTTGAAATATATGGTAAAATACATTGTTTCAATGCTTAATTTATCAGTTTTCCCACTAAATTAGAAGAAATAACTTATTATTTTATAAATATTTACAGATATGATATGCATAAAATCTCATTCTCAAACATTTAATAAAGTTTATTTTTATTCATTTATTTTCTTTCTCGAGTAACAGATTTCAAAACATTAAATGCATAGGCTAACATGACAATAATAAAAATAATATCTTTCTTAACGCATCCTATAAGAGCTATAGTGCAGGCCTCACCATGGCACAGTGGTTATGTCACTGAAAAATGGTAGACGGCCAAAGTGTGAAGGTCACGGGTTCGGGTCCTATCGCGCGGCTGTCGATTTAATGGTATGGAGTTTTGGTAGGTTTTCTCCAGATGTAACATTAATACAAAACCCCTTAGAAGTAGAGAACCCCTTAGTAGAAGTAGAGAACCCCTTAGAAGTTAGAACCCCTTAGAAAGTCCTCCGACCAAGGCACAACCCATCCTTGGCAGATCGCTCTAGAGTAGCGTTTGCCATAATCACACAAACATGAAACATTTGAAATTTAATGCACCAAAATTCTATATAATTTAGTAGCTGTACAAGGAGGTTATGTAATGTAGTTTCCCGAATAATATTTTTTAAAAGGATATAAACACATTTATTTAAAAGGAAAGCATTGAATTCGTTCATTAAATCAGACTGCACGATTTTTAATTGCTTTGCCTGTAAAACTTGTTTTTCCTTCATAGGCAGCAGGAGGCAGAAAAGAGATACGCAGTGATACCTCAATAATTTTAAAACTTGTATTAAGGAGCGATTTTTGACCGTTTTGTAGGGATTTCTTTTTAAAAGTTGGCCTCACCTTTGAATAATTTCAAACGCTTAACAGACGAATAAATAAACCTATTTTTATATTTGATCAGATTCTATGCCTAATATTATTTAGTTTCATATTATTTAGCGATATTAGTAAAGCGAGGAAACAAAGGGACTTGCAGATTGCTTTTTATTGTTTTATTTTTGTGATAACGGGATTTGGCAAATTTTTTGACGCCGAGAATTCTATTCAAGCTGGATCTCGGAACATTTTGCAATTCTGTTTTTGTAATTTTTGAACTAAAAATTGTGTTGATTTATTTAATTATTAATATTTAAACAGTCAAACTTTAGTAGTAGTTAGATTTTTTTTCAGTTATTTTATTTTTGAGTAAACGGGACTCGACGATTTTTTTCTTGTTAATTGCTTAGTTCAAAAATTTAGTTCTCGATGAGTCAAATAGAGTGGTTGAAGGATTACACAGACTAATGTTTTCAAAATTCATACTCAGTTTATGCACACGTAGCGTTGCCATGATCAAACAAACCAAAAAAAAAAGAGCTAGTGCAAAAATAAGTTATGTTTGTGTAACCTTTTTAAAATATATAAATGTTCGTTAATGCTTCAGTACGTGTGTGGTTCACCGGGACCGTAAAATAAAATTCTGAAATGTCCTAAACAGTTTAATGTTTGTCATTGATTTTCAAACAGTCATTCCCTTACTTTGGGTATATTAATCAGTTTAAAATCATTTTCACTGTTAGCATATTTCTCACACATCTTGAACACGCTTAGAGATGCGTTACAGGGCTGTTAATCAAACATAATTTTGATTAATTAAGTTACGCAAATTAAATAGCGAGCAAATTTTGCCCGGGAGCCATTAAAATTCCTCATCTGCTGTTGATTTATCATCTGGCTACAAATAATTGTAGAAATCTCCTCTCCTGCATCCCGCTGAGCTGCTTCGAGACCATTAAAGTGCTAGTCTAAAAATAAATAAATAAATAAAAAAAATTTCGCATCAGACGAAAGCACTTGTTAATACAGCATCGCGTGACTTTTACGCATTAAAACACTGTAAATTATACATTGATCCGCCGGTGTCTAGCCGGTTGAAATCGTGTTTTACCTGCGTGAAGGCGTATCGGTTAATCAGCCCCATCTGCAAATCACGCCTGTCTAGATTTTATAACACTCTTACTATGGATTTCCGCTAAACAATCAAGCACGTGGTTGATTATATAGCTGCATGATTATTGAGAGAATTGATGTTTAATATTTATATTTTTGTTAAAATTCTAATCAGTAATATCAGTTGTTGAAGAATGTTTCAGTTTTAATTGAATCGTTCGACGGATGCAGGATTTTTGCAGTTTTCCTGCTCACTTGCTTATGTATATAGCGTGGTTATAGTTAAATTTCCCTTATAAGCAGCATTTAGCAGCCGAAACGGATGTGCAGATTGCCAACAAATTTAACGTATGAACTCTACACGAGATGCGCTCATGGAGGTACCTTAAGAAGTTCAGTTCCAAAAATGTGCCGTTAGATAGCGCTTTGCATGGTGCAATCAGCTAAAAAATAACCAAATTATTTAATAAATGGTCATAAACGATTGAGTAGATGTTAAAATTGCTTGTACATTTCGAGTTACCCAATTTCATTGTTAAATTTGCTGTTTTTTCGTGCAGGACTCCACCTATTGCACATTTTTTGAACTAATTACCCCCCCCCCCCCGCTGAAATTCCTTGAACGCATCTTATGAATAATCTATACCGAAATTCGTTATTATCCGCCTTCCTATTTCAGCTGCAGAACCCTGTTTACAAGGGAGGTTTAATCATAACCACCCTGTACGTATGCGAATTTCATTTTCGTGTAATTTGTTCACCTTTACTCATGCATATACATGAAAACAGGGTTCGTATTTACAAAAACTTTCAATTTTAAGTGTTTTCTATAAAAGAGCATAGCATTTTTACAATTGTTCAGGTTCTGTTAAGAGTACAAAAAATCCATGTACATTAGACGAAGTTACATTACATTCCTTATTTAAAAAATAGCTGTTTTGATGAAGTGCCTTGTTACGCAAGTGAATTTAATCAAAAAAGCTCTTATTTGCGTAACTATTGTTATTCAGTCATATAAGAATGAATTATAAGCGCTCCCAAAATTATGTTGCTATTTCATGCTACTTTAAAGAATACAATTAATTAATTTCATGGAGCACTAATAGAAAAAGGATTAAAAATTATTTTAGTAGTTATAAGAAAATATTACAATTGCTTCACAAATTGTAATATTTTCGTATAACTACTAAAATATTACAATTAGTGGCATACAGTATAGGCAGTATGTACAGTATGTACAGTATAGGCATACAGTTGAGGTGTTGAAAATGAACCTGGGCGAAGAACGTTAAATAACTTTGCAAAGTCTTGTAGTTACCAAAGTCCCTATAGTGCTTGTTGGAGATATTATTATGAAATATGCTATTGCTATATTTATTGAAACTGGTTCTTTTAAAAATTTGGTTCAAGTGTGCAATCATTCGCAGTAGTGTTAAGCAAATCTAAAAATCAATGAGTCTTTAAATAAAAAAGTGTCGATAAAATTTACATGCGCAAGTAAACGAAACAAATTGTAGGTGGTAAAAAAAAGGAAAATAATTAAGTAGGAGCGGCGAATATATATATATATATATATATATATATATATATATAAAACTTGGCTGTTGGAGCCTCGTCAGGGGGGAGATCCCCCTGAACCCCCCTAATTTTTTAGTTTCATTATTGCCATATTAAAACGATATTAATTGAATTTGTCATTTTATCGCTCATCTTTCGCGTATTTCGCCTGGTAATCCTATGTTGAAATTTTTATGAGTGTAACCTATTTATTGAAAAATACATCTGATGCCTATTCTACAGCTTACGAAATATTGTAACAATAGATTAAAGCTGATGTGAACTTATAGTATTTAAATATATCTAAAAAAATACATGTGAAGCATATTCTACAGCTTACGAAATATTTAACAATAGATTAAAGCTGTTGTGAACTATTAGTATTTAAATACATGTAAAATTATGTCGCTTTTTATGTCGCTTTTTTATGCCGCATTTTTCAGTAAAGGGTGTTTAGAGATAAAATGACATAGTCATTAATATATATATATATATATCAAAACTATTTTTTTATCCATAGCTGTGACATAATTGATGAGCTGTGACATAATTAAGCTCTTTACTGCAAAGAAACTGTATAATTGAAATAAAATGATAGCCCGAAAGTCTGGGTAACTAATCAATTCAATTAGAAAAGGGCTATAAGGAAGAATCTTCTTAATTAGATAATTATATAATTTGATCACTGTAACTTACGTCAGATTGCAGTTGATTAAACCACACAATTTTACTAACAGCACAAAGTATTATCCGCTAACGTTGATTCTCAAACGATGCGCTTTAATTCAGTTTGAAAATGATATAGTTTATTTGCGCATAAAAATAAGTTATTTATTTATTTTCAATTTAATCTTAAAATTTATTCGATAACACCTTTTTTAGATGTTTACCTAATGAGGTAATTTGGCAATTGATTTTACTACGTTTACTCCTTACAAGAATGGATGATTCTACGATAACTCATGCTATATTTTTTTTTAAAATCGCTTTTTCAAATATGGTGTTATAATAAAAAACAAATTTATTTTCTTCCAACAAAATTCATGCTGGTTACAAATTGTTTTCTTTTTTTCAATAAATCGTTAAAAATCTTTAACCCATTCCTGCCTGGATATTTTTGCGACTTTCTTCGATTTTTACTGATAACAGAAATAATAGATAAATTTCTGATGTCAACTTCTTGAACAAGGGATGATTTCTTTTAAAATCATTATGCATAAAAATCGAAATATCAACATCCTACTGGGTCATGTTAAAATATTTTGTCGAGTTGAAGCTCAATACTCATGAATAAAGGCTAGGAAAAATAAATTACGTTTTCGACTAATAGCGAAAATGCCGTCCCAAAAAAAGGACACTAGGCATAAATGGGTTAACTTTTCTGGTTATAATTCAATTAGTTATAAGTTATATTTCTGCTAAAATTCTATCCCTTAAATGCTATAATCTTTATGAGTAGTTTGTATGTACCTTTCTTATCACAAAATATTATTTAGTTCTGTATATGGGATATATTATAAATTTGATTATTGAATGAAAATAAACTAAATGTGTGGTAACTCTTGCTACAAAGTACAAACAAAATCTTCTATGTCTGACTATGAAGTGTTGTTATTTTAATAAAAAGAAACTTTTACACAAAATAAACTATTGTCAACACATCTACAATTCAGAGTAATTTCTCACACAATTTTTGAAAAAGAATTAATGATCATGTCCATGTCCATGTTCATATGGAATTGCCCGAATGATTTTTACTTAAACTATTTTAAAAGTATGTAGCGGAAGACGATATGCAATGAAACAAAATTTACTATGTTTTTTCCTGGTCACAAATTTGCGTGTACAAAAATAAAATTAATGCATACTTTTAACCTACTCTTTTCCTCATCTAAATGAATCTTCGAGAGTTTGTAAATAGCATTTTCATATTTAAAAAATTTCAAAAGTTATATAGTGTTTCATTATACCCCATATACCGGGGTACTGTGAAATACTTATTAATACTTCACAAACACTCAAACAATGAGTAAAATTCCAACTTCAGCATATCATTTTGATATGCTAAAGTGTATGTCCATTTATAATAAATATTAGTGTGACATAAATATGGAATCTAAGTGTAAAAAAAAACAAATTTATATATAATTAAACTGTTATAGCTTAAGATGAAAACATAATACTTTTATTAGAGGTTATCCTATAGTTTCACCTAAAAACACATACATGGCTACAAGCAGACTCATCCAGACGCTTTTGATAAAGTATGAGCATGCATGTACTCTCCCGACCAATAAGTAACCAGAATAAAGCCTGTATTCAGACATACAAATGACATTTCACTTAACATACGCAGCTGCGTGTTTTCGAATGCTCAAGCGTTTAGCCACTTAGCGAAAATCGGAAGATGCCAACCGGTTTGGCGGAAAAGAGCTTATGAGAGGAATGCTGCAGCCGCAGGTTGATACATTTTCGATTCTCAGAATTGTTTATTGTCCCTTGTATGGATATATATTTTTAATTTTGCGGAAAATCAAAATAGCTGATATGCGGATTTTGAGAAAATTGGTTCCAACGGCTTGCATAGTTTTAGGCTTGGCGCAATTTACTGAGAGAATAAGGAAATATTGTTTTTAAAAACAAGTGTAGGTTCTATTAGAATACATTTAGGTGTTAAATTTTAATTTTTCTTAGACAAATAATACAGTCATTAAGGTGATTTTAAGCGATCTATCTTCCGAATTTTCACCCAAATTAAGTAAATTGATTTATGTTAGGGGAATCCCGCCAAATTTCAGAAAATTGAAATTCTCGCATTTTGTAAATCGGAGTTGACGATGAATAAAACACGTTATCCTACTAATATTATAAATTTCAATGCTTGTATGTATGTTTGTTACTCTTTCATGCTGAAACGGTGTGAGGGATTTGGATGAAATTTGGAATAAAGACAGTTAAAGTCCTGGATTAATAAATAGGCTATTTTTTATAACTCGAAAAAAAAACACTGTTTCTATAATATAAAAAAACTATATTTTATATAAAAAAGAATACAATTGAGTTTTTTATTTTACAAAGCTGTCGACAGATGGCTGAAACTTATAGAATACGCAACTTTAATAAATAAAACATCAGATTTTCGGGACTTGCATCGGGAAGTTAAAAGGAAAGTTTTTTTTTTTTTTTTTAATTAGACCTTTTACGTTTGAGTTTCCAAGTTAGTGGAAAAGTTTGTGAAAGTGAGGAGTTGCAAATAGATATTTCATGAATGAGTTTACGAGGAATTTTTGTTTAAATATGTTTTTATTATCAACGATATAGTCTTTAGAAACAAGATGGCTGCCTTTTATTGATGGAAACCCATAGTTCGTGGTGAATTTAAATTTTTTGAATACGCCTTTTACGATAGGATATATTTGTGCAATGACTTTTTTGATATAGTAAGGTATATCGATTGGGAGAATTTTAATTTTAAGCTTTAGGGAGTTTTGCGTTAATTAGGGATTGCTGACATTTTTTGTTTGTATTGTTCTTATAAAAAAGCTTTTGTAGGGAAAAAAGTGATAATTGTAAAATTAAAGAAAAATAAAAACATTAGGAAGCTACAGCAAATGAAATGCATTTACTTTTATGTGCTCTTGGATAATAATATCGTTGTAACTCTAGATGAGAGTGTAATAGGTTTTTTGTCGATGTTTTTTGCGTCTGGAAACAAGATGGCTGAAACTCGGGAGTTGCGTCAAGGGTCTGAAAGGTAAACCTTTTAAAAAGCATTGCACTTGGCGAAGGTTTGGAGAAAAAGAAAGGACGCCAATAATGGCGGGTGGGCGATACTAAAGCTGTTCCAGCATTTTAGTGCGTATTTAAAATCTGAAAGTGTTTCAGATTTCCTTCCTATTTTTTTCCCTTTCCGTTTTTTTATAACGGCCAATATATCCATAAGCTCTTCAGAATTAATATAGGACGAAAATGATTTGTACCTTTTTGTAGGTTTTTATCGCTAAAACATGTTATTTTTTAAACCAGATGCGACCCGACACGGTAAGCAAGGTAAGCATCGCATCGAGCCGCCGGCTTCGAAGGGGCAAAATCAAAAACTAAGTAGTGCATAAAGGGGGGCGTCTTTTTTACGTTAGCAGGGGGTGCCACTTACCCTAGGGCCGTGCGTCCCTGTTTGTAACCATCTTAATTTAAAATTAAATTCAGGATCTGAGAGATTTCAGTGCCAAGGAATTCAGTGAGAAACAGGATTCTCTCCGAGCAAGATTTATTGAGATGGCGAACCAACTGGTCGCCGAAGGCAGCTAGTTCCTAATATTTATATTTTTTTTAAAATTCTGGATTTGGGAGTATGAAGACCATAACATAGTGATCACAATATTTGAAAAATAAATTAATTATACCTATGAGAACAAGATGGTAAAACAAAATTACTTTTATTAATGAAACTTACATTCAATGGTGAAAATTTAAAATTTGTCTTTTGCTCTTGTAAAAATACTATTTTCTCCAAATTACATAAATAATTGGGACATATATTTGTATAATACGTGTGTGAGTTAGAACTTTCTATGACAAATCTTACCGATTTTAGATAGTATTTTTCATTGCACCCTATCTTCCCCTATATCATAGTTAAACTTACAATGATGGAATCCAGTCAATAATCAATGATCAATCATATTGCCACAAATTTCTGGGTTGTTCTGCCCTTCAGGGATTAGTCTAAAATTCTTATTTTATGCGTCAAATAATTAAATTTTGCTTTTGTTGCATGAAAATCGGTCAACTAGAACGTGAGATAGGGAGTTTTGGGTGTCCCCGTTATTTAACTTACGGTTTTCTCGAATTCTCGAGAAATATTAGTACTATCGCTTAGCTGACTACGGTTTGGGGGAATTATTTTTGGCTCCAAATTTGGCGATATTTCGCCAAAAAAGTTGTCAGACTTGGCAATATTTTGGATACTTGTCGCGATTTTACTAAGAGGGCCTGTGATGTTTGTTCCCTTGCATTAAAATCACACAATAGCATAGAATTACTCAACTGCATTTCTATAACGTAATCAAAGTTCGTGATTGATTATTATTTTTCTGGAGTCTTGAGAAATTTCGGTGAGCCTATATAAGGGCAGATAGCACTCAAGAGTTCAGTTCAGTTTGCTGTAGGCAGTTGTGAACAGACGTCGATTCTGCTGAAAATATAAGGCTCTGCGTGCTTATGTAAGCGACCTGTCGCATGTTTTGAGAAGCTTATTTTTGAAAGCCGTTTGTGAATTCTTCATTGTTGGACTGCTGATGATAGCGAGAATTTCCACCGAATTTTAGTATGTGGAATAATTTTGTTGAGTGTGAAATACAGCATAGCTGAGAAAGCTTCTGTGTTAAGCTGACTGTTATAAATCAAGTTATTGCTTATTAATTCATGTGAATTGGGCATATCAGATTGTTCTTCGGCTTTCTAGAATCAATAATATTTCGATTTCATCCTGAAAAAGTGCACTGTTTACTAAAACTTTCCATGTACACTGGACTTTTAAGCTAGAATCCGGAAACTAAACAGAGCTTTCTGCAACAATATCTTCAGTAAAATAATTTTATCAAAAAATACCAAGAAATGTCGAAAACTTTGCGAAAGAAAAATAGAATCGCAAGTCATTACATACCGACAAAGGGAAAACGTGACAGTGCAAAAGCATAAATAACTTTGAAATGCAAAGTGAAATTTGTGTATACTAGTTTTTCTCGTCAGGTGCCACCACAAGATACATGCAAATAAAAGGTAGTAAGGTTTCGGTAGGTTGCTTAGCGACAAGAGCCAATAAATTCAACCAAGAGGCACTACCATTGCAGTAGAAAAATCTAAAGTAAGTATGTACCAAACTATGTGGAAAAATCCAGAGAATATCCCAGTACGACAAATTAAAAAAAAGGACGTTGCCATCATATAAGTAGAAAAAAATTCATTCTGAAACTCCATTAAGAACCCCGTAGTTAAACTGAGAAATCATATATCGATAGCAAACATGAAAAAACAATCATAAAACAGATTTAAATTTAAAAAAATACAAGAATGCCAAAATAGGTACCAAAACATAAATAAAAGGTTGTAATAAATTCTAGTTGATTTTATTAAGTTCATTAAGCTTGATATCGTTTGCAGTGAAAAAAAAAATAAATAAAAATAATCCATAAATATAAATATATATCTAAGGTAAACAGAGGATGGATATTTCTGCATCTTGAATTTAAGCACTTTTTTTATACTTTATGAAAGCCGAAATTCACTCGCTTTCACTTCTGTAGCACTTACTGTGCAGTTTTAAACATAAAATGTATATTTTCATTTGAATTGGGGAAAGCAAAAGATGTGCTTCTTGACAGAATTTTGAAAAAGCATGCTCTGAAGATCTATTTCCTAGCTAGTTCCGTGTATTTTATCCGAGAAAAGCAGAGGCATATTTCGGAGACATAAAACGACGCGCATTTTTAAATGTTGTGACAAATTTAAAAAAAGTACAAACATATATTTAAATTACAAAATTACTCTACTTACAGCATTTAAGTTCTTTTACGTAATTTGTAAACCAGTTAACCAATGAAAGTTGAAATTTAACTTCCAGCCAGCAATTTAAATGCTGTGCATTTAGAACTTAATTGTAACATTTTGAGAAAGCTAAAAGGCTCATATGCTTGCATAATATTTATTTTTAATTTTTAAACATAAAATGAACGCCTTTACTTTCAGTTGTACGAAGAGTAAAATATTTTTTTGAGAAAACATTATTTGAAAATGTTCCAAGCAGAGTTCTTCTAAATGATTAAAATAAGAGAATATTTAAAGTAGCTTGAATACAATGAAATGACGCATGCTTCTATTTCATTAATATACACGTACATACATATTGCTACAACACTGTACTGTTAGATGTCTCTCATTAATGTGTGTTGCTGGAAAGAGAGTTGAACAGTCATTCTTGCTAGTGAAATGAATATATCAACCCTTGACACTGGCGAGAACTGGTGATCGTTTTGGCGGCTAAGGCGACATAATGAAAGTTCTCGAAGCTAGTCGAATTTCAGCTTTATCTCCATTAGGAAAGAAGTTCGGGAAAAATCCTGAAATATGACGTCACGTCTGGCTTGAAACTCTATAAATAGTCTCTCTCGCTGTCTAATTCAGTGTGATAGACTGCGGATAAGAAGAGCAGAGTAGCGCGATGACATAAATGACATAGCGATTTGAATAGTGTAATTGTTGTGTTATTTAATGATTGGCCTTTGCCTATTTTACTAAGTTCTGTATTTTTGTGAGATATTATTGCTTCCATTCGTCGAATAAAGTTTTATATTCGCTTTACTGTCTGATTGGACTATTTTAACATACATCTACTACCAGATTTTTGTAGCAATAATGAAGTGAGTTAATTAGCAAAATAGTTTATATATTTTTCTTTATTTTGCGATCATATCTTATAAATGAATATCTGAAATAATTATACATAAAATTTTAAATAGATGTAAAAAGAGAATCATATCGGTAACTGAATCTTGTATAATCGTGCTTGTTTACAAATTGATTTAAAGTCAAGAATAAAACTATCTTTTCATAAATTATTGTTAATAAGATTTGTCTTTGCATGACTAATGGGGTGCCAAAGATAATTTCCTTTACGAGAAAAATATTCTCGTAAAAAGAGTCTGTATTTTAAATGAAAATTCACATTTAATGTAACGGATTTTGTCATAAATAGTTATTAATGATGTAAAATCTCGTTTTCGTTCGACTAAATGAATTTCTTAGGGCTTAATTATTAGACTAGTCAGTATGGTTAAGTAAATTAACGTTGTGAGTTGGCTATAAGTACGCTCGCATTGCTATGAAATTTATGGGTTCAGTAAATATATAAAAGAAAGTCTAAAATAAGATTTCAAAGACGTCTCGTGAGAAAAATTTAAGAGCATTATTAAAAATGCTGGTTCGTAAAATAGTCATTAATTTTGTTTAGCTGATAACGAATCACGTATACTCATTAAAGGAAATATGCAATTACGGGGACTGCTGCAGAGCTATTTGGAAATAATTGCGTCTTGCAAGAATTTGTCATGTAAAACTAGTGATTTATTCTACTATTTTTGCGTCACCGTTTGAGCAATATATATTAAAGTAACATTAATTTTAAATGTGTTGTACACAAAATTAAAATGCTAGTATGCTAATATATATACTGCAAGTATTAAACCGAATAAAGCTAGCTTATCTGGAAAATTGAGAAAGTATATTAATGTCATCTTATAACGAATTCGCTAGAGTCCGTAACCAAGTTTTTAGCCTCTGAAAGTTTTTTATTTTTATTTTCAAAAACGGTCATTAAAATGCCTATTTTTATTCAAGAAAATTGTATGAAAGTAAGGGAATGTACAATATGTGTATTCGTATTACGGTTTTGGAGATTTTTAGCACGAAAATAATAATAATAATAATAATAATATTCTAGGAAAAGCCAACATTTAGGGTTATTGTGCCTGAATGGGTATTTTCTAGTAAGAAGGTAAAAATTAAAAATGTGTGTTTGAAACACTAAACGAGAATTTCATTAAACTTACTTCATAACATAAATAAATATTTGGAAAATTTGGAAAGTAAATAAAAAAATGAGCAGTAAAATGCAAACTGCATTTCACATATTTGAGTAGTGCTACTATCTATTTAAAAATAAACTATCTTCAATTAAGTTAAAAATAGACTGGTACTGTCATCTGTTGTGTAAAATGAGATATAAAAAATATTCCGTGAATAAGAATTGAAATGCTCAATCTTTCTGGCGCAGAACTTTTGAATGCTCTTGCCAGTAAACATCACGTGCTCGAGCAATAGTGGGAGAAATCTCAGCGCTTAATTTTGAGAGGAAAGAGAAAGAAGGGGTTAATCAGATAGCAAAATCAAAGCTTTAATTCTCCTGTCCCCCCCCCCTCCCCAGCTTCCCTGGAAAATATTCTGCCGAAGATAAATACAGATAAAACTGTATATTTCGGGTTTAGTTTCCTCATTTAGATGTATCAACTGGAAGTGTTTGCATTTATAAATGTATTAGAGCACATACAGAAAGAAGTATAATTTTTAAATATGAGAGCTCGGATAAATGTCTATTGCTGAAATTGAGATAGATCACGTCCTCATTGACGAGACATTTTAACCTTCTTCCAAAAAAGAATATAAAATGACTTTTCATTGCATTACTATAAAAAAAAGTAAGAGGAAAAAGTAAGGAAAGGAATAATATATTTCACGAAACCCATATCTCTTAGTATCACATTTCCTAGAAATTTTATCACCTACCAAAATGATATCTTAACCCCGTGATTTATGATATCGCCAAGAGAATAAATTGAAAAGTTCTGATATATTCCTCCGTGGCTCGAAAAATATGTTGAGGAGTCGGAAATTTTAACCCCTCCCTCTGTAATGTATATATATATATATATATATATTTCATTCAATGATTTTTCTACATTTTTCTTTTTCTGGAAATGTCCGTGAAGAGAATACAGTTTATGCTGGAAAGTTATAATATACCGAGAAAAGATATCTCACGCTTCATTAACGACAGGAATTCGGGGGGTGGGGCGTAAATTCCTTCTATTGGTCAAAATTTGTTAACACCTTTGTGACTCTGAGGTAGAATTTTTATTTTTCTTAACATATTTTTCAAAAAAAATGTGTGAAATATCGGAGGAAGTGTGGGGCCATTTTGAGGAAAGTTTTTGTGAGGAAACATAATAGTGTGGAAGAATGTCTTTTTTTCTTTAAATAAGTAGAACTGGGGAAGAAAAAAAGACTTACACAATTTCTTTTTTGGTGCAATTTTTACAACGGCACTTTGAAGGTTAAAAGTCAGGAAATGTAAACTTTCAGAGGAGAAAGTTGATTTGTATTGATTGTAAATATACCTACAGTGCAGTGGCGCACACAAGGGAGGGGCCCAAGGGGTCTGAACCACTCCCAAAAAAGTTACCAATTTTCCTTCTTCAAATTTTAATACAATTTTGACATTCAAATATATTGAAAGGTATTACCAAATTCTTATTTACACCTGTTAAGGTGAATAAACGCAGTAAAAGGGGGTTACGGTAAAAAAATCAGCATTTTTTCATGTGGTTGGTGTCGCAGTTTTATCGGCTGGATCAGGGCCTTACCCAGAAAAAAATTCCGGAGGAGGTCCAAACGGTGAAAAGCGGAATTCTTAAAAAAAAGACTTCATCATTTTTGTCAACAAAATTCTAATTTTCGGTGACGACCAAGCGGTCTGGTCCCCTCACTGGGTACAGCCTTGGGCTGGATCCCTCCAAGAAAAAATCCTGTGTGCACCACTGTTACATTGGTACCCTGGAGATACGAGTACCTTAAAGGTACGAGTACCTTAAAGCTCGTGTTTTTTAAGATACGAGCCATCATGGGGCTAATTTTTTGGACTTGAGAGATAGGAATTGGAATAGGGGAATACGAGCTATATACAAGTGGAAGACTGATTTACTACTTTATGACTCAAAAATATGTTTGGATTTTCTTTTTCACATTGTGTACATATAACGTATCAAATTAAATCTTATAAATAAAAATGAAATTCTGTTTGTTTGTTTGTTTGTTTGTGGATTTGATTCGTATACAAATCCACAAAAATGGACCTATCGGCCTGAAATTTAGCACAGATATGTAAAATAATATAGAATAAATCATAGTCCACTTTAAAACTTTAAAAGTCCACCCGTTCCCGGAATTTAAGAGATTTTTTATGCTCTTCACGCAAAAATCTTTCCGTAATTGTAACCCCTGTAGTGAAAAAAGTGTGAAATAAGGATCATGGTTGCCATGTGTGGCGATTTTGCCGAATAAAATGTCGTTCGTATACAAATCCACAAAAATGGACCTATCGGCCTGAAATTTAGCACAGATATGTAAAATAATATAGAATAAATCGTAGTCCACTTTAAAACTTTGAAAGTCCACCCGTTCCCGGAATTTAAGAGATTTTTTTATGCTCTTCACGCAAAATGCTTTCCGTAATTGTAACCCCTGTAGTGAAAAAAATGTGAAATAAGGATCGTGGTTGCCATGTGTGGCGATTTTGCCGAATAAAATGTTTTAAATTCTCAAAGTAAAAATAAAAGAATAATAATGATTTTTTTTTTGTTAGTTTATATTCGTAAGGTTATTTTTTTTTTAAATTATAATATCGTGTGCATGGGAAATCAGGAATGTAATGCTTTACACGCAAAACAATAAGAATTGAAGATTTCCGAGGCTAATGTGTAATTTTTTTTAGTTTGGCGAAAAAATAAAATGGCTGAAATATGGATTTTGAGTAAGTAATTTCTAGCGGTTTGCATAGTTTTCGGCTTGGCGCAATTTATTGAGAGCTTAAGGAAATAGATTTTTGAAAACAAGTGCAAAGGTTTTATTAGAATACAGCGTTAAATTTTAATGATCCGTGAAGAAATAATGCAGTTATTAAGGGATTTCAAGCGATCTAACTTCAGAATTCTCGCCAATTGAGTACATTGATTTAAGTTGGGGGAATTCTGCCAAATTTCAGAAAATTGAAATCTTCTCATTTATTACATCGGAGTAATGATGAATAAAACACATTATAGTTGATAATTAAAAAAAAAAATCGGCTGTATTAAGGGATTCCAATTTTCAAATAAATGCGTGCTACTCTTTGGCGGTCGAACCATTTCCCATATTGATTGCTGCTAAGTCAATGCTTCGAATGATTGCCTGAAAAAACTCTTGCAAAATGGCGTATGTTGGCACTTTGGTGAGGCTTAGATTTGAAACTGGATTTTATTTGAGACGTATATATAATAACACTGGTTATAGATAAAAATGAATGTTGGTATGTGTTTATGAGGTTGAAAAACTCCAGCACCGTTGAGCACCGTTGCACGATGAAATTTGGTTCACCTAAGTCTTTTATGATGGAGAAGGTTTTTATGCTATCCGTTTTCCTTAACTTGCCACTTGGTGCCGCAGCACAACGTTGAATTCTATTCCGTTTAGCCGTTTGCTATGCGAATATCGTCCAACCGATTTCGATGAAATTTGGTACACGCGAATATTAGAACACGGAGAATATTTTTCACTATCCATTTTGCTGTAACTTGTCGCTAAATGGCGCTGCAAAGCATCAACTTCTATACCGTTCGACCGATCGGCATAAAAATTTTTATACTTACACATTTGAGCACGAAGAATATATTCTAACTGCGTTCCTTTTGATGTTACTCACCACTAGATGACACTGCAATGCATTATTATTTTAACTCGCCACTAGATGACGCTGCAGCAGGCCAAATTCTTGACCATTCAAACGGTCGCTATGAAAATCAGTATACATAGCTATTTGAACAATGAGAATATTTTGGCGTTATCCATTTTGCTATAACTCGCCACTTGACGGCGCTGTAGCAAATCATTACTTTAATTAACTACTAGATGGACCTGTAGTGTATCACTTCTTGACTGTGCAAATGATCGTTATGAAAATTGGTATACATAGATAGTTGAACACGGTCGCTATGAAAATCAGTATACATAGCTATTTGAACAATGAGAATATTTTGGCGTTATCCATTTTGCTATAACTCGCCACTTGACGGCGCTGTAGCAAATCATTACTTTATTGAACCACTAGATGGCCCTGCAGTGTATCACATCTTGACTGTGCAAATAATCGCTATGAAAATAGGTATACATAGATATTTGAACACGGCGAAGAGTTTGGCGCTATCCATTTTCCTATAACTTGCCACTAGATGTCGCGTCAACACATGAACTTCAGGACTGTCCAGCCGACAGTCATGAAAATTCGTATACATCGATATCTGAATGCGAAAAATATTTTCGCCGTATCCGTTTTGCTAAAACTCGCCACTAGATTGCGCTACGCCGCATGGCCTTCTGCACCGTACAAACGATTGCCTTGCAATTCGGTATGCATGATTATTGGACACAATATAACGCGATATCCATTTTGCTATATCTCTTTATTACAATAAATAGTAATCACCACAAATCGTAATATCAAAAAGTCCATTCATTCCCGTGCGAAGAACGGGTACTGCAGCTAGTATCCTCTAAAAATTCAAATTTTCTATTATCTCTGTTTAGAATTGTTTAGGGAGTAACACCTTTCATTTTCAAACAAAGAACTTTTTTCGGGATCTAAATTTAACGAAAAAGCAATATACAGGGTGTCCAGCCTTAATGTGACCCAATAGCTAATTCCCGAACTGTTCAGTTTAGCTATGCACTTCCAATTTAAAAAAATGTTTTAAAAAGGGTAAAGAATGTTTTTACGTGCTTTTCGAACCAAAAAACCCATTTAGAAAAAAATTACAAAAATTAAATTTTTATACGGTCCCCAGGTCCTATCACTTATATTTAGGAAAAGATGCAGTACACAAAATCAAAGTAAACACAAAAAGTTTCATTTTATTACGATAAAAACTGACCAAGTTATGGAACTTTGAAAATCATACATTTCATCCATTTTCTCGGCCAATTTCAAGAAGCTAGTAAGGGACCGTCTCCAAAGTGAAATTAATTGGAACTCTGCCAGGAAACTTTCGCTCTTGCACGTCACTCTTATGTAAATGGTTTTTAAATTTAAAAGTACATACATTACGTTAATATTACAGTAATTGAGTACTTAAGAAACAAAATTTATTCTGTGTACGTGTAAAACATAGATAAAATAAAATATTTTGGACGAAGAAAACTTTTCAAAAGCAGTTCCAAAAAAAATAGACTTATTTGCCTGCGGCTTCAGACTGATTTGCTGCGATACTGATCATGGCGAACGTTAAAAATCTGTTGTGTAGTCGCTTGCAATTGCATACAGCCGTATTCTAATATTACGAATTCTAGTATGGGAGAATGAGATGTATATGTTACAGTTAAAACCCGAAATCAGTCAAAACCCGAATTAACTAGGGAAAACGCGTTCTAACTGAGTGCGTTAGGGAAAACCCGAATTAACTAGGCAACACGCGTTCTGACTGACAGCGATAGGCAAAACCCGAATTAACTAGGTAAAACCCGTTTTATTCGAGTAGCGGTAGTACATTTTCGAGGGGCCGCTACAGCGGAGGAATATTTTCCAGTGGGCCTCCTAAAGCGATGGCCAGACCCACTGATTTTTTTCGGGTCTCGCAAAAAGCCAGCGTTAGCATATTTTCGAGGGGGGCCTCCTACAGTGGTGGCCGGACCCCATGTTTTCCCATGTGAATTCCGGAATGTTAATGCTTTATCTACTAAAAATTGGATCTTGCTCCCCCTTCTAAAATATGCTATTGCTGGCTGGCCCTTTGCGAGACCCAAAAAAACATCAGTGGGTCCGGCCATTACTTCAAGGGGCCCCCTCGAATATATGCTAACTCTGGCATTCTGCGAGACCCCAAAAAACAACAGTGGGTCCTGCCATCCTTTCAGGGGGCCCCCTCGAATATATGCTAACGCTGTCCCCTTGCGAGACCCAAAAAACATCGATGGATCCGGCCATTGCTTTAGGGGGCCCTTCGAAAATATGCTAACGCTGTCCCTTTGCGAGACCCCAAAAAACATCACTGGGTCCGGCCATAGCTTTAGGGGGCCCCTCGAAAATATGCTAACGCTGGCCGCTTGCGAAACCCCAAAAAACATCGATGGGTCCGGCCATTGCTTTAGGGGCCCCTCGAAAATATGCTAACGCTGTCCCTTTGCGAGACCCAAAAAAACATCATCGGGTCCGACAACGCTGTAGGGCCTCCCTGGAAAATATGCTAACGCTGGTCCTTTGCGAGACCCAAAAACATTACTGCGTCCGGCCATCGCTTTAGGGGGCCCCCTCGAAAATATGCTAAAGCTGGCCCTTTGCGAGACCCAAAAAACTATCAGTGGGTCTCGCAAAGGGCCCCACTGATAGTGGGTCCGGCCATCGTTGTAGGGGGGACTCTGGAAAATATGCGAACACTGGCCCTTTGCGAGACACGAAAATAATCAGTGGGCCCGACCATCGCTTTAGGGGGCCCCCTGGATAATATGCCTCCGATTTAGGGGGCCCCTGGAAAATATGCATCCCTCTGTAGGGGCCCCTTGAAAACCTGCTACCGCTACTCAAATAAAACGGGATTTTCCTAGTTAATTCGGGTTTTGCCTATCGCTGTCAGTTAGAACGCGTATTGCCTAGTAAATTCGGGTTTTGCCTAACGCTCTCAGTCAGAACTCGTTTTCCCTAGTTAATTCGGGTTTTGACTGATTTCGGGTTTTCACTGTAACATATACAACTGGTCTCCAGGCATTAGCTCCTGCGCCAGGACTGGACGATAAGGAAATGCACCGTACGTATGTAATATGTTCCACACCGTCGATTTTGAGTAGGAACAAGCCATGCTAATATCCTGGACACTACTTTCAGGATGAGCCAGGGCATATCCTAGAACATCTTCAGCGGGTATCCGCAAGCTTGAAGGTGTGGCACGAGACAAGGGAATACGTCTATGACAACTCCCAGTTCTATACAAGCGTTGAACAGCACGGGCAATTGTACAATAAGATAGATGTCTTCGACTGGGAAATTTAATGGCATAAAGTTTTGCCGCCTCTCTCTTATTTCGATTACACTGCCCATACAACAGTACCATTTCGCAGTATTCTTCATTTGTATACATCTCGTTCTTCTGTACTAGAATTCGTAATATTAGAATACGACTGCATGCAATTGCAAGCGACTACACAACAGATTTTTAACGTTTGCCATGATCAGTACCGCAGCAAATCAGTCTGAAGCCGAACTGCTTTTGAAAAGTTTTCTTCGTCCAAAATATTTTATTTTATCTTTGTTTTATACGTACACAGAATAAATTTTGTTTCTTAAGTACTCAGTTATTGTAATACTAACGTAATGTGTGTACTTTTAAATTTAAAAACGATTCACATAAGAGTGACGTGCAAGAGCGAATGTTTCCTGGCAGAGTTCCAATTAATTTCACTTTGGAGACGGTCCCTTACTAGCTTCTTGAAATTGGCCGAGAAAATGGATGAAATGTATGATTTTCAAAGTTCCATAACTTGGTCAGTTTTTATCGTAATAAAATGAAACTTTTTGTGTTTACTTTGTTTTTGTGTACTGCATCTTTTCCTAAATATAAGTGATAGGACCTGGGGACCGTATAAAAATTTAATTTTTGTAAATTTTTTCTAAATGGGTTTTTTGGTTCGAAAAGCACGTAAAAACATTCTTTACCTTTTTTAAAACATTTTTCAAATTGGAAGTGCATATCTAAACCGAATGGTTCGGGAATTAGCTATTGGGTCACATTAAGGCTGGACACCCTGTATATATATACATATCTTTCCTCGTTCTCCGATCGCAAGAATTTCCAGGAACTATGAGACCTGGACATTTTAATAGCCTAAAAATGCACCTCTTTTGAACCATGTGATTAACTTATGAATCAGTGACCCTCGGTATTTAAAAGTGTACCGTAGAGAGTGCTGGATTTTCATGAAATCTCTTGCTATAGAAACTTGTATTGCGTCCATTTAAAATAAAATGTGTGCGCCTAAGCAAGTAGTATATATTTAATAAGTCACAACAGATGTACATGAATGAGTATCGGGGTTGCTCAGTGCCCCCACCAAGGATTACCTTATAGCCCTGGAACGACTACACCAACAGAGCCCATCTCTCCAGCTCAGGGCTCAAAGCGAGTACCCGACGGGTTTCATAGCAGGATTTGATTCAGATGATTAAATAGTATGGACATGTTTACAGAATGAGGCATGAAAGTCTACCAAAACTAATGGATTGACTAGCCACTGATTGGAACCCGAATGAAAGACGGTGGAAAGTTAAACCAAAACTGAACTGGAATATCTCTATGGGAGACTTTCAGAAATTCTAATTTGAGTAAAGATGAAAAGATGCTCTCAAAAAAACTTTAGGTTGAGAAAACCACTTATTAGAGAACTCCGGAGGAAGAACTTTGTATCTATACACGGGGGAGTCTGAAAAAGTGCCCAAAACTTTATGGGGTGATAGAACGCCTCTACACGAACAAACTTCGCCACAGAAGATATGGGCAGAACGCAAATGGCAAGCCACTAGGTGGCTTTGAACATGGAAACTAGAATGCCGAAAGGTGGGGTTACCACGAACTGGGGTGCGTATCATCCGAAACTGGTCACTGTAAAGTCTCTGTGCCTCACTGGCATTCCCGTTCGCCGCACCGTAAGTTCATATCCTCCATTTCGTGGTTCGTATACCCAGCGATCCTTTCAACGATCCACAAAAGAAAATCCCTTTGGATGCGAAGACCGACCCTTTCATACCATTTATACGTAACGCCCCCGTTCGGTGTTAAAGTTTCCATGTTCAACGCAACCTAGTGGATCGCTGTTTGCTTTCCGATATACTTTCTAGGATGAAATTTGTTCATTTAGCTGCGTTCTATCACCCCATAAAGTTTTGGTCACTTTTCAGATTCACCCTGTATATTAATAATGAAATACATTATCTAACATTGGAAGTGCTTATTTAGGCCTAGCAAAGATCATTTGCAAATTTCACTAAGTTCAAATGATTCGAGATATGAGTATTTTGTCCGTCGAGTAAAGTGAAGGAACGAATTACACTCGTATATCAAAATACCATCGTGTTGTTCTAAGAGGATAATCAACGTCGTGCAACCTTTGAGATGTTTGTTTAATTTAACGATAAACACATTTATAGTGATAATATATTGCACAAAAGCCATTTATTTGACTGACACTACTATTTATGGTTTACATATAATTAACTAATTACGCAATTTATTAGTGTGTCAGGTACGAAAATATTAAATATTAAATTTATATCGAAAATCTTACGGTTTCACCAGTGTTGTTTAAAACTTTTGTTTGAAAAAAAAAATTCCCTACCAATTAGCTCTATTTTATAGTCACGACCTAAAACATAAGCGATTTTTTTACTCCTTTTCTTTCACTACCCTTAAGTTGTGTTAGCGTTTCTGAATGCTGAACTTTAAAGTCGGACCTGTTTAAAGTAAACCCTTATCGACCAAGGGAAAAAAATTATATTAAATAACATAAAAACAGGTTTTTAAAGAGTGTCATTTATTGTTTAATAGTTTTTTATTCACTTTTTAACTGTCAACGAATTCAAAATAACCAGGTTAACAAATAGACGTGTAATCCGCCATAGTTTTAGCTTTAATTTTCATCTAGCTTTACCATGCATATTTTACAAAATTATTTAACTAAAAGCAGAATAAAGTAAGTGTATTTCGATTTCAAAGGAGAATCTTGCTCGTTGCCAACAGGATATCGTAAATTTACGCAAAATTGTATCCTACATATAACGAAAGCGCCCCAAGGAACTGACGCGAAAGAAAATAAGATATTGTTTCTTGTAACAAGATTTGGCTGTGGAACCAGCAATAGAAGGAAACATTTCCCTTGTTTTACGATATCTCTAACAATGTATTATTGCTCCTCACACAAAAAGATTGAAATACACGTATACGAAATAAATCTCTGCACAATGTATATACGTACACCCCCTACATATCTTGTTCCGGACTGGTGCTATATCTGTAAACAACAAATTCGGTATTACGAGTACCTAGGCCATAAATCTACCCGCATAAAAAAGAGCGTTGCTTTTAATCCGCAAAACAAAATTTATGTATAATGCTTCTTATTTTTGAGCGTTTGGAATGGCGGAACACGAAAAATTTATGAACGGTGTCTGGAGGAGAACACGTGGAAATCGATTGCACCTTTAATGTGAATTTATATCAGTGGCATGAAAAGAGAGCAAAGATGTCGAGATTTTATTTTATTTTCCGTTCCTTTTTAAATAAAAAGTTACATTCCCATTGACTTTATCGACGTATTTCATTTACGAAACATTCTAACAAGGTTTGTAAAAGTGTTCATTAGCACTAGAATGCTATTGGTGTGAAACCTTGAGATTTTGCGAGATCGTACTTTTTGGATTAGTATGGCTATCTTATCAATCATCACTATGATTAGAATGTTAGTGGCTAGATTATAATGTACAGTGTGTCCACAAAACACTATATTACGCTTTGATTCTTTATCCATTAGATATAAGTAGGCATTGTAAATTGAAAAAAAATGTTCAATGTAAGATAAGGAAAATTCTTGTTAATTTTCAAAAGTGACACTTTTTAAATTTGTACACGACCCCGTACAAAAAAAAAATCCCAGTAAGTAAAATGTGCCCCATACACCAATAAAGTGATGTACAAATTTCAGTCTTTCATCATAAAACGTCTCGCATATCCTTAAACAAAGATGGTCAGGGGTTATATATGAATTTGAATGTAAATGTTTATTGCTCGAATCCAAAAATAATTTTCTTTCGTAGTTTCTGAACGAGACTTAAAACACGATTGTCACATGCGATTTTTTTTCCCTTTGAGAGCCATTGAAATTTGGTTTAAATTAGAATAAATTTATCTCATAGTTCTGTCACTTTTTAATATATAATTCTCCAATCCGTTACCTCATTAGTGTATGGGGGGCACGTTTTACTATTTGGGAATTTCTTTGTACGAAATGTCGTAAACAAATTTAAAATATCGGATACCTTATTCTAAAGAAAATATTAGCTCGCAATGTCACTGCAAAATCATACTGTAAAATAGAAAAAATAGTTTTTAAAAGTTAACCTTAAAATATTGGAACAGAATCTCGAACGAATATTGTGGTTCAGAATCAGTCTCGCATATGAAGTACTATTAGTTATTAACAAATTATTTATAACTAATTAAAAAGTTTCTTAAATGCAATATTCGTTCGAGATTTAGTTCCAGTATTTTGATATTACCTTTTGAAAACTATTTTTCTATTTTAAAGTATAATTTTGCCGCGAAATTGGGAGCTAATATTTTGTATAGAATAAGGCATCGATATTTTAAATTTGTAAATAGTAAGTCTATAAAATTGTTTTATTCATAATAATTAATATTGAATAAAGCTTATATTTTATTTCAATCTTGTTAAAATAAAATAATATTCTCCAAATAATTATAATAATATATATATATATAATTAGTGAATATAGGCTTTTATTATTATATATGATGTGTCACTGTCGAATCATTTTGATTGGGAATAAATTTAAATAATTTCTTATAAAAATACATAATTTGTTTTTTTTTTTCAAATTTACTAACAGTAAAACTCAATTTAAAGGAGAATCTCTTGGATAGCGGTTTGCAACCGGTTGAGGCAATTGCAGAAAAGCAAGTAAAGAGCAAGTGATAATGCATTTTAAAAAAATCGTCTTATTTTTTTCTTATTTTTACTGCAAAACATATCTGTATTCGTTTAAATTGCTTATTCAAACTTTACCGATAATATTATTTTTTAGAAAAGGCGACTAACTATTCATTATTGAAGAATAAAAAACTATGTATGATGAGGAATGTGAGAAGGGGGTTCACTGTCGTAAGTTATCTTCTATTGTCTCCTAAAAAAAAAGGGTTGGGAACTGCTGCTCTAAAGAACGGAAAGTTTTCTAGAAGTTTAAACTTCCAGTTGAGTGGATGTTGTTTGCGAAAGAAGTGCGATTAATGGAATGAAAATTTTCATTAGGCACGTTTCGCTTAAGAAAGGATCTGCTTAATACAGATTTCTTGAACTAAATTTTTACAAAAATGATAAGATAATTTAAATATTGAACATTCAACCCTGCCTATTTAAAACCGACAAAGCTATATAAATGATATGTTTAAATTGATTTTACAATATGTTCAATTCTACTTGTATAAATAGTGTTACTATCCTACGGATAGTACGAGTATCAATTCATATACTGTATAAATAATGGCAGGTATTGTAATATAATAATGGCAGAGATTATAAGAAAAACACTGCCTTTAAAAAACGTCTTTTTGTGTGTGTAAAAAAATAAAATAATTGCGTTTAAGGAAACCACTTTTTCATTAAAAATATTTTACTATTTGTTTGCTATAAAAAAAGTATATTGTTTCTTTTCGTAAGAAATTTCAATATCATATATTAAATACAAATTAGGTTTGCAAGATACTTTTAAGAAATCTGTATTAAAGTAAACAGCGTGAGGCATTTTTACAAAATTGTAAATTCCATGGTGGTGAAGAGTATTAATAATTTTTATTTTCCGGTATTTTGTAACTAATTTACTACGGATACATTGCTTATAGTCTAAATAAATCCTCGAAAGTTCTTAATAAACTTTGAAACTCTATTTTAAAACAACGCAAGTACCTTAACATTTATTTATTTATTTATTTTTTACATTTGCCCTTTATTACCTCAAACTCTATAAAACTGAATAATCCAAACTATTTTATTTGAAGTAAAAGTAAAAAGTATTTTAAGATATTCTCAAGATTAAAATTTTACTTGTAAAAGTAACTCTAGTGCCTGCTTATTAACTTTGCCGAAAACAATTTATTACTTTATGAAGAACCCACCAAACCATGACATCCATCTGCGTACAGAAAAAATTCTCCCTTTCTTTTCTCTTTACTTTCTCCCCTCTTTTTCGCCTTCCAGAAATTTATTTTCAGTCTTTATTTTACATTTTATGCTTTGGCAGCAGTGACGGCAGCAGGATTTATGAATGTTGCTCGAAAAGCGAACACATCGATTATGTCGCCGGCAATGAATTTTCGTCGATGCTGAAGAGTCTGAGGTCGAGGATGCACTATATTTTTTCACCCCCCTCTTTCCCATAATCTATGTTAAGATTTTATTCTGCTTTCTCGCTAAAATATACGTACTTTATATTTTCAGTAGCCCACTTCAGGTTAACGATAAATTTAACTTGAGTTTAATAGCTCCGTACAAAATTTCTTCGTGACTGGCTCATTTTTGCATTACTGTGATCTTGTTTTTAATGCAGTTCTGATAATTTTTTAAAGTTCTTTTTTATATTGTTTTGCAAAGTTTAAAAGTTTGATTTCGGTTTGCATGTTTCGTATGTTTGGATTCGGTCTTAAATATGCATCAGTTGTTTGGAAATTGATGCATAGCATTGCTTATGTACTTACTCAACCATGTAGCTTATTTGAAAATGGCCACCGCTGTCACGGGTGTTTTACAGAACACAAAAGAACTCCTGTACAATAAGATATCTCGGCTGCGATCGTTTAAACTGCAATTTATAGACGTTCATCTAACTCAAATGAAGCAGTGTTGAATAGATATAATTGAGGATTGAGGATGATTATAAAAAAAGCGTTTTTCGTTTCTGGTGCGTGTAGCATAAGTAGCTCTTTTACAGGGGAAAGCAAGTTCTCGTACATTGTTATCTAATTGCAATTATATATTTAAAAAAATACTTTACTCTTCTTTTTTCTTAAAACCTTTTTGCTTTTTTGCAATAAAATTTTTCTGAGAGTTCAAATTATGTGTACATTTTTTCTGATGCATCCCGTTTGCGAATGACTGGGGTCATATTAAATTTGAATTTTCAAGTTTTGATCTGTACTTATGTTTCACATGACTGCTTTTTAATTATGCCTGTTACTTCTGATTTTCATTTACATGTTAACCCTTTAACGCGAAGTGTTCCCGCTCTGGGAACACCGGACTCTGACGTTTTGACTGCTGCCATTCATGGAGAATAGATTTGATTTCTATAAAAATAGTTCGGGTGACATAGCTCCACGAGAATCCTTTACTTTTTAGCACGTCATTTACCGTAAAGGAATTGTCACGATTCTTTTTAACAGCACTGACATCTGCTGAAAAATGGAAGAATGCGAGAACAGCTGGATAGATTGCCCAATGCTGAAAAAAGGGCAGCCGTTGCCATCGCTCGACTTAACTACCAGCAAGATGGCGGACGATCGAAACGTTCATCGCGTGCCACAGATCTAGAGACCCTTTTTTGACGACAGCTGGCTGTCGTCAAAAAAGGGTCTCTAGATATGTGGCACGCGATGAACGTTTCGATCGTCCGCCATCTTGCTGGTAGTTAAGTCGAGCGATGGCAACGGCTGCCCTTTTTTCAGCATTGGAAAAGGGTTGAGCCTCAAAGGGTTAATAGATCTTTATAAAACTCGGACTTGCAGTTAAAAATCCTGTGAAAATTGCAAATTTCCTGCAATAGTCTTTTCACACTTATTTAAAATGAAGAAAATCCACTCTGCAGTTCTTCCTTTTTTATTTCTCTCTCAAAAATATGTTCATCATTTTTTTCTTCCTCATTTCTTTGACTTCGAAGCAATTTCAGGAAGTGGTTCATATCCTCCCAAAGAAAAGACCCTCGCAAAGTGATCGATGGCTATTACGCCGTGGCTTTTGTTGAAGGATTTAGGACACACAGTTTCGACCAAGAGAGAAGCTTCACTAGCTCACGTGACACTTACGCAGTTTTTGCATAAATATATTAAAATCGGGACATTGTTCCGGTTTTACAATTTTTTTTTTTATGTCATGGGTTTGAAGTGACATATTTCATCCTCGATGTTTCGCGTGGAGACGACGCAAGAAGAAAAAAAAATCGTTTGCTTAATATTGGATGCGGAACGAATACTTTTTTGATCAATGAAAGACATTGGCATTTCAAAGTTAAAAGTGAGAGAGGGATTTAGATAATGTTTTATCGCTTTGTGTGACACCGATATGTCTGGAATTTTTTTGCTCTTTTTTGGCGTCTTCAGAAGTACTCGCTGGAAATCTTAGAGCATTGATTTTCCCAGGAGATATTTGAAATGATTTAAATCTTAAATACTTGTCGCAACAATATTTTAAGGAAAGTTCTTGATTATGGTATATCTCTAGATGCGGAATAATTTCAAATGAAATGCGTAATGTTTTTAAAGCAAGTCTGTGCTTTGCTCATCTCTAGGAACAAGCTTGAAATATCGCCTAATGGATACGGATTTGTATTTGTGACCTTTCTTGGCGTTCATTCCTTCACAATCTCAAGTGGTAATGGCATTACCACTTGTGAAATTACAGCAGTCACAGGCGTAGGCTTAACTGCTTTAAAGCCACTGGGATAATGAAATAACTTTGCGACTGGCGTAAATATGAAATCTCCTGATGTGAAAATATTTTATTGAACTATTTAAATGCATATATTGTAAAGATTTCGGTTTTTAACTGATGCGACAATTTATGTACGAGGGCTGAATATCTTTATATCTGAAAGCTTGAAACGGTCACATTATAATAGAGGGTGATCAGTTTAAGAGTACGCAATGGTTTTTCTAGTAACATGTAAATTTGACGCATGTAGCAACTATTGTAACACTGAAATGTAGTTGTTTGAACCTTTTTTAAGCGTGGGAGACAATTTTCAACACTGTTGGACTGTTACAACGTTAATTGTGAGGTAAAACAGAAATGGGGACGCGCATAGTTTTCCTGTGATGATTTTATTTTTGAAAAACATAATTTAATTCAATTCTTTTACATTATCATGCTTTACAGCAAACGTTGAAAATGTTCTCCACCCTTTTGAATGCAAATATGAACACATCGAACCAGTTTTCTGACACTCATCTCAACAATGTTGGCGTTATTGACGTGATTTCTTCATGAATAGTTTGTTATTAGAGGGTTTGTTTCAATTCGTCGGTTTTTGCAGGACTCTGGAAAAAAAACAATTTCTTTTTAATGTTTGCATCCAAAATGACATTGACATTGTGCATCTCCTTCTGTTTTATCTCACAAAATAAAGTTCTAACAACCCAATAGTGTTTGAAATTGCCTCCCACTCTTAAACAAGGCCCAAACAATTATATTCAGTGTTAGAGCAGTTGCCACATCTATCAGATTTAAGGGTAGTAAGAAAAATCATCGAGTACTCTTTTAAACTGATCACTCTGTATAACAAGCAGAATTAGATAATCAAACGTCTCTAACGTAGGATTGAAAGTTGGGAAGTTTGACGTTCAGAAAGAATCGAGTCTGGTTCTGAAAGGGCGCAGGGAACTATAAGGATTACAAATTGTACCTTCCTGTTATACATATATATATCATATATACAGATCCTGCTGACGTATTGTTTGATATGGGCAAACTTGACTGGCCAGTAGTCGAGGCATCGTAATAATGACCGGAAAAATGCGAGTTCAAATCCTTAAGTACCACAAAAGACTCTTGAGAGTACATGCAGCAGCGTACGTTGATCGCCGAATTTTTAGTTGCGATAGCCTTTACGATACTTAATTCCTTAGCAGTTTTTGAGGGGTGCTAAAACATTCTAAAATACAGGTGTATAAATTATAGAATTGATCTTCGATAAGTGCATTATTACCTCTAAACAATACATTTAATGGTATGCACACACTGGAAAGCAAACTCAACTAGCGAAGTGATTTAGTATTCAAAAACTGTTTCCATTTCGAATAAAAATCTTTTACCTTAAATAGGTGAAAAAATGAATGAGGAAATAACTTATCTATCGGAGAATAGAAATGCTCCTCCCATTATCACACTTATTTTATTCGAACTTTTTTTCGTTTTTAATTATAATTAAAGGACTCCAATCTTTCAATACATTACCACAGTTATTTCGCATTTTACTCTGAAAATAAATTATCTGTATGAATAACAGTTTAGCGAATTAATTTAAGAGATCTCGTTAGTACTTTAATTTCATGAATTCCCATTTGAATTAAATTTGTGCTATCTTAGTTGCATGGAATTTAATTCATTGATTTCAAAGTGTATTCACTTCAAAATTAATACTTTTTCACTGAAAGTTAATTATCAAAATTCAGTAAATTTTCAGAACAGCGCTAAATAGTTCATTGATAAATGACACAGAAGGGGGAAAAAAATGTTTTGTTTAAAGTTTATGCTTCGCGAAACTCAACTTACACGAAGCGTGTTCCATTCTTCATTTTTAAAACCGCTTTTATAGATTATTAACAACTTTTAAATTAACAGCAGAGAAATCACCCGCTTCTGAAAGTGCTCTTAATCGAGTGAAATTGATTTATTTTTAAGCATTTACTACTCTCTATTTTTAAGTACCGATTTAAGTCGTTCTTACTCTTTTTTGTTACAAAAATTAAATTACTTTTTTTTCTGAAGTTATTAAAAGGAGAGTTTAAAAAAAGCTATAGGGAATAAAACTGATTTTTTTTTTTTTGTATCTCCACGTGTAACGAGGTTTTTGATAGCCCTGGCAGTGTTCCAAATACTATCAGGTCTCCGGTTTTTTTTTAGGGTAGTTGGGGGGGGGGGCGTCTAGGATAGGATTAGTATGGTTCATAAAACAGAAAGAATGTGTGATTCTTTCTAGGACTGAAACGTGTTTGAATTACTTGTAAAACTTCTCGTATAAAAAACCCTCACCTCAGTTTGTTTTGCACTAACACTACAATTCTCGGTAGGCCGTTAGCTGGACTTAAACTTTCTTCACATTTTTAAGGTCCTAAAGAAATGCTATAATACAGCTGAAGAATACTGGCGATTCTTCGATTTTAGTTTTCGCTTAAATAGTTTTATTTGATTTTTACGGATTCCAAATATCAGTACTGGAGAAAATAAAAATTTTGTTAGGAAATATAACAGTTTTATAGACAATCAAGAGATGTGTTTTTAAATGATAAAAAAATGTTTTTTTTATAAATATATTAAATAAAAAGAGAGGAAACACAAATCTCCTCTTCCACAATTATTATCGAAATTCTTCCGTCAAATGTTTCAGTGATATTTATATAATTTTTAAAAATATATTTTAGTATACTACTTGTAAAACTGTAAAAATAAATAAATAAATTTATAGTCCAGTTTTCAAAGAACGATCTTTCTTTTACTTACAAAACTGTAAAGATCAAGTTTTAAATTATATATCAAGTACAAATCTCGTACTATTTCTTTTCTTTATATTTTTTCATTTTGTCTTAGGCATTTGGATTTTGGTAAAAGGCAGAAACGGTGCTCTGAAAACTAATAATATTAAATGCATAATTTACTGGAACTTCTGACTTTCAGATTAAAGTAAATAAAGTAAAGACATAATCAACTAAATGAATGAGGAATCATACTGAAAGGTTTTTATTTTTTCAACCGTGTGACTGTTAAATTACTTTACATGAATGTTTTATATAATTACTCTTAACAATTTTCAATGAAAAGAGTGTCATTTTATGCATCTTAATATATTTTTAACTGTCTGGAATAAATTTATTTTCTCTTCTTTTTAACAAGTTACTGCATCTACTGGCTGAATCTGATGTGTAACTTTCTATTTGTAATTTTTTTTTCAAATATGAACCCTCTTAGTATTGTAGAAAAAATCCAATACTTGATGTTTTCACTCCGCAATAAGTTTTGTCAGCGTAAGTATGTCTACGCATGAAGCGAAGCGGCTGATGCGTGGGTCCTGGTTTTATCGTAGACGACTACCAGGCGTACAGCGCGTACGTCCTGTCGTAACTCGTATCTGAGCTGTCGTTTTTCTATTTTCTGGCAATGCTCAGCCTTCTCCTAAGAGACATCTGGTTATGTTAGACCTGTCAACATGCAGAATGTCCTGATTTTATAGTAGACGCTCATTGATTTTTGATTAAACAACAGGTACTCACTAATTTAAAACTAAAAACTAATTCACAAATTATATTAAACGCTGGTACATACAGGATGTCCTACAACTATTGGTACAAACTTTTAAGGGGAAACAGGCCAGAAAATGAGAAATCGGAATCGCATAGTATTGTGGGGTCAAAAATGCATTTTTTCCTAAGATGTTGATAATTACTCTGGGAAAAGTATTTATTGCATGCTGCTGTATAAAACGTATAATAATTCCCGATAATCATATACAACACACACAAGACGTAGCGTAGAACGACGCCATGTTTATTTTCAAGAAATTTCCGTTACAATCATCATGTTGCCATGAAAGTAATACAAAGTTATAGTTTGATTTATGTAACGTCATTCTCGAGCGCGACATCCTGTCCCCCCTGGTCAACCTCCAGGGGGATGACCAGCTGCACTGGTCGGGCAAATGTATGTCCGTTCGCTAGTAGCTTACAGGTACGGACTTGGTTGTCACGGCCTAAAATCACCTACTCGACAAGTGCTTTTTACAGGTGTGTCGAAGTCCAACTTCCTCCTGCAGTAAAACCACATTCCCGACTCGGATTTCAGTTCCTTTGGGTGGCGTCCTCACGTGGTGAAATGTTCTCAAGTCCATTAGATATTCATTTGGCCATCTTTTCCAAAAGGATTCCATTAGGTGTTGACGACTTTTCCATATACGTGCTGAGTCGGAATTTGGTGGGCCAGAAGGGATAGTTGTGAGTCGTTTTCCTATGAGAAAGTGAGAGGGTGTTAGTGCTTCGTCCTGATCTTCTGTAATACCATATTCATGGACAATTGGTCTGCTGTTCAGGGCGGCTTCTACATCAGATAAAACCGTGATGGGATTCTTATTCCTTATTATGTGTCCAACCTGTCCCTTAAAATTTGTACCAATAGTTATGGAACATCCTGCATATGCACGTACTTAAAAGCGGTCTGGGTGTCAAGGGGTGGATCTGTTTTCTTCAATCTTCTAAAAAAATTGCAAATGTAGAGATCCCTTATTCTCTGCCCATCGCAGGCCCGAAGACAGGATTTTTGGGCACCAGAAGAGGTAGGGTACTACTAGCAATTTTGCTCGGGTTAACACCGGCCACGTAATCGGCCGATGGTGGCCCGAGCAAAATTGGTAGTAGGGTAGAGTTGAACCCTCTCCCCCCAAAAAATCTTTTTAGCCCTATAATTTTTTCAAATAGTATAGAATTAGTACTCTTTAAATTTACCATACGCTACATCTAGAAAACCTTATACACGATGAAACTTACGTTAAATTTCATGCCCCCCCGAAATCCCGGGCCCTGGAAAATTGCCCCTCCTGTCCCCCCTTCCCCACTCTCAGCGAGCCTGCCCACTGAAGTATTCAACTGCCAATCCTGAAACGAAATACGTGGGCACAAAAGGGAATCTTAACCTTTGAAACTTTTTGAAAATGGGATCGAACAAGTTAATCCTGGATTTAAGATTGAAAAAAAAAAGAAAGAAAGAAAACATCAGGTGATTGTTTTCTGGAAAAATTTATGAGCAAGTTGCTATGCCAATTTGGAACAAAAAAAAAAAAAAATGATAAAAGCAATAATGCAAGAAAACGGCTATTAAAAACTATTTTCGCACTCTTCAACGATGAAAAATAGTCCGCTTGAACATTTTGGTAAGCAAAAATTTCGATGTACTGCAGTGAAAACCGTAGGTCAGTGAACGCAAATCCACACCTCAGCCTGTCATGGGATTAAACTGCTTTTCCTGCCGAGTGATTAAGTAGAGAGGGTGAAAACTACTCGTAATATGCAACTGAAATAACTTTGTCACTTCAAAGCAGCCGTGATTTCTGATGGAATTCTGGCAGTTTTCCAAGTGCTATCGAATCTCCGGAGATTTTTAGGGTAATTTTAATCTAAACGACGTATGGTAAGAGGGGTCATAAAAGAGAATGAGCGAGTCTCTCTTGTACTGAATATGCGAGTATGGCTACTACTGTAAAATTTTTCGCACAAAACCCGGCACTTTTCAATTTTTTAATAAAACCACATAGTTTTTATAGGGTGTTTGGTGGAGTTATTTTTTTACATAAAAAATAGAGTGTAAAAATTTAAAAAATAGATTAGTACTAAAAGCGTCCATTTTGACATTACATTTCTAAAATTCTGTCTAATTTCTCACAGTTATTACATTTCCAAAATAGATTTTGAGAAATGTAATAGCTGTGTTCTATTCAATAAATTCAGCGAATCCTTTTCGTGGTTATGAAAAGGTCCCACGTAAGCAAATGCTCCTCGTGTTTTCTTGCCATAACACAAAATACCTTGATTTAAAAAAATACAAGAACAAGAGAACTATATAAATATTTCCCCTCTCACTTCTTATTTATATATCTTCTATTTTAAGCTTTGCAGGTCTTATAATCGAGTCAAGTAATTCAAGATACATATTTTTATGATATTGATTTCTGTATATATATATTTTTTTTAAAATTCTAACAGGTACACATTACATTCTTTGAGTTCACCTTTCTCAGAATTGATGTCTTAAAAAGCATTATATTATACTGTATGAGGTATTTACAAGCAATTTTGTACAATCAATCTATAGTTTTGAATTGTTTTAAAGTTCAGATGTGTTTATACGAAACAAACAAAAATTTATCTAAAATAAAATGCTTATGTTAAAAAGTTAGTTAGTAGTTTTATTCGCTATATAATATATCATGATTGAACCAACTAGCGATTGATGAATTTTGCGTATTTTAATCCTTCACGTTGTTAAGCTGGTTATATAATTAGAAATTGGAACATTGTTAATTAAAATCTTATGAAATTAAAATTGGTGGGCGGGGGAGAAAAACATCACTCCTCACAGAACGTTTTTAAACGTTTATATCGACCCCATTTTTTAAAGTAACGTATTCAACCATATTTAAAATTCGCAATAAATAAATTTAAAGTACTTTTCCTGAAGAGTTATTAAAAAATATAGGGAGAGGATAAAAACTGCATAATAATGCAGCTCAAATAAGCTTTTTCTGGAATCTCCTCTTGTAACGAGATTTCTCATAGGACTGGCAGTGGTCCAAGTATCCAGGTCTCCAGAGTTTTTCAGGGTAATGGGGATCTGGGATAGGCCTCTGGTATGGCTCATAAAAGAGAAGTATATGTGGATCTTTTTAGGAGTGGGACGTGCTCAAAGCACTGTAAAGCCTCTCGTGTAAAACCCTCACGTTACTCCGTTTTATACTTATATTAAGACACTCTCCAGTTTTTTTAGGTGAAATTTAACTTTCTTTACAATTCTAAGATGCTATAAAAATGCTATCATACTACTCAAAGAAGTTTGGTACCCATAGAATATACTTTTGCTTTATTTATTTGAATTTTACGTACGTTATCAGGGTTGTGTTCGTTGAAATCAGAACATTTATTAAGAAATGTAGTTTTATAACAAAATTATACTTGCATGCTTTTTTAAATACAGTTGTTAATGATACGTTAACGGTGTTAAATTAGTCAGTTGTGGGGGTAAATATAACTGCTGCTAGTAACCGTAACCGAACCATAACCAACTATTTTAATAATAATAATAATAATAATAATCATTATTACTATTTTAAAAAGAGATGATTTTAAAAGGAAAAGAAAACCGACTTAAAATTACTTAACTTTAGTGAAAAATTATTCGAAACTATTACTGATTATCAAAGTATATATACAGCTTCTGCCAGTCTTGCAACTTAATTATGATAGAATAAGAAACGTTTCATCTATTACTAATCGAAAAACCACCCACCCTCCCCCATTATAGGTTAGTCTGTCCTTTAGAACTTAATCCATTATTTCTGTTCGTACATAATTTTGAAATTTTTCTTTATTTTAAATTTATATTTAAAGTTATTTAAAGTTTTTTTAAATAATAAGGTAAAGTCGCCAAATTCCGTCCCCGAGCTTAATTTCGTCCCCGTCCATATATCTTTTCCTAAATAACGCTATCTACTTTTAATACGCCAAATCTAAAGTTAGTTAGGTCAGTCGGTCATTGTAAAAGTTTGACGGTGAAACGTAGCTCCTTACGCAAATTATTTAAAAAAAGAAAAAACTGTCCAAGGTGACTTTTAAATGAAAATGAGTACTGTTTAAATATGGATGTATTTGAGTTATTGTAATGAAATGTTTGACAAAATTTGTTGTTATTTCTTAAATTTAAATTGATTGAAATTTTATTTTGATTATGACATGTGCTTTTGCTTTTTGCTTTAATGGATGATATCCACAACTTGTCAAATTCTTAATATCGTCCCCCTCACATGAGCCTAATATCGCCCCCAGGACGGTATTTAGGTCATTTCATTTGAACCAAGAACACCAACGGCGTCACCTAGGTTAAGCAAATCTTCCTACCCATTTATAGTTCCAGCTGACATACAACCTGTTCCAGTTGTTGAGCCACCTTCAACGTCGTCATAAAGGCGAGGCAAAGCCATGGTAGTTACGGCTTCACTGCATAAACAAGAAATAATAGACGCCAGACGCAGAAAAGAAAACAAAAAGAAAATGTTGAAAGAAAAACAGAAAAAAAAGGATTAGAAATGTAAAGAAAAATACGACAGGAAGCAACAAAAAGAAAACCAGAAAGAGACGTAAGAATCAATCTTCTGGCGAGGAGACGTCTGATGAAGACCCAATTTTAGTTCCTACTAACGAAGCAGAGAGTGACAACGAGGACGCTGAATGCCCAGTATGTCAGAAAATGTTTTCTCAAGATACAAAGGGAGAGAAATGGATAAGTTGCAGAAAATGTTTCCATTGGATGCATGAGGATTGTGTTGAAAATCCAGGAGTAAATTTTATTTGTGCAATCTGTTTTGAGAGTAAAAATTACTTAAACTATGATTAATAAAAGTCTGATTAGATATAATAATTATGATTATTAATAATTACCTTTAAACTTAAAATTTACGTTTACGTACTGATTATTGTGATCTCAATATCGTCCCCGGGACGTAATTAATCGTCTAAAAAATATTCTCAGAATTTCTTGTTTTTTGTTAAAGCTACTTTTGTAGAAAAAGTAACAGAGTTAAGAAGTTTTTGACTGTTCAGAATAATAAAGAAATGTTTCTCTGATGCTTTATTTATTACTTCACTTAATCTATTATTTAAAAAATTTGCTTTTTACAAAAAGGGGACGTTATTTGGCGACTGTACCTTATATCAATATTAACATAAAAAATACACAATGTGTTTCGAAAATTAAGTTAAAAGAAACAGTAAAATATATGACTGCAATCCAAGAACTTAAGCTCATACGGACAGAAAATGACTTTCCTCTGAGCCAAATATTTCATCAATAGCTATCGATTTCGCGAAATTTCCTTCTTTAGTAGTTGCAGAACACCATGCAAAGGCTAAAAGATATTTTCCCAAAAGCAGCGAAGAATAAGTCGCTATAATGCCAAGTCAACGGCGTGCCGATGTGGCTTTTTTGCTAAATAACCAAATATGAAAATCGGTCTACGGAGAAAGCCAAGTTCGGGGCGCGAATGAGTTGGCCCGCTCATGATTTAGGCAGGGAAAAAAAACATTCTGGTGTTTTTTTAAGAAAATTTTTGATGAATAGAATTCAAGTGCTCGTAGTACATGCATTTTTTCAATAAAGGCAAATTATTTATAAAAAATTATATATTAGGAATTATATATTATAGAAGATAGAAGTTGAGGTTATACCCCTCAGCACTCCTAATGACGAGCCGCTACATCTTCACATATGCCCAGCATTGCGGTGCTGAAATTTAAACAGTGGGAAAGAACATGTTAGTCAATTAAAATGTATTAGTACAGATAAAAATTAACAAATCGTCAGAATTTTATAATCAATGCATTTAACATGATTTGCTGTCGCACTTTGTTAAATCACGTAGTTTCATTTTAAATTTTATAGAGTTTTGTTAGTTTACTAGTACCGTAGTAAAACTATTTAATTTATTCTATGCTTGTAAAAATGTTTCAATGCCTTAAATATTTTTTTCCGTCGTTAAAAATTCAAATTTTATGATTTAGGCAGTTTTTTTCGTCACTACATATATTCAAATTCAAATAAAATATTTATGCTCGTTTAATATTTGAGAATTAATCTAGAAACAATAAAATTATTTCGTAACATTCACGGCAAAACATTTTGTAGTTAATTTAAATATTTGCTTTGCGATTAATTTGTGATGAATTTAGTTTACTCCTTTTTCTATCAAACCTTATTTTAGCAAATATTTAAATATGTACGCATCGTTTATTCTTTTTTGTTTCGACCATGGAATTGCAATTTATGTTAAACATACATTGAATTGATACTGTGTAAGTACTTATGAGTTAAATTCCGTTTAAATAAAGTAGTACATTTTCTACGTTATTTCTATGGAGGTGAGATAGATTTTTGAATAAGATTGCTTACTTGTGTAATCAAGCGTTACTAAATTTGAGTTGAAATCATTATAAAGAAATATTGTTTATTGTGAATAATCAATTATTAATTTTAGGTTATTAAAATTACTTTTTGTGTGTTGACTGAAGGAAACTACCATAAGTAATCATCGTTAAACAATGTGCTATGCATGTTGAATGCTGAATAAATTTTGAATATACCACGTATTTGGTTATGTTTGTTCAGTGACGCTCAAAATTATTAATGGGGAATTTGTAAATATTATGTCTTAAAATGTGACTGTTTCTGTTACAGAAGCTTTGTAATCCTTTATGCATGTAAGAGTAAAACTAAATGAGAATGATATGTATTACAAATTTGGATCGTAGTACTTTATGCTAAGTACAACATTTAAATTTAAATCCGTAAACAAAATATTTTATGCATTTACAAAACTGCTTTTCCAAATATCAACAATCGGTTTAACTTGCTAGAAAATGAATTTTACTAAATTTATATCTAAGAAGGGTTTTGCTGTTTTCGAAAGCCATTTTTATCCACATTTTTCATTCCTTAAGCTGAAAAACTTCATGATTATTCTCAGCTAAATGACTATTGATACTTCTATATTTTTCTATTACTTGTTAAATATTATTTCAGAGTCTTCACAATTAATGTTTACCTACGTATTTGAAAACTTCCAACAGTTGATGGTATCCACCATGCCCGAGGGGATAAAACGATAAGTATGGTACACGGCTGAAGTGTGAAGGCTCCATGTTGAGACCTATCGCGTGGCTGTCGATTCAATGGTATGGGGTTTTGGTTGATCTTCTCCAGATGTAACGTGAATGCTCTTTAGAACCCCTTAAAAAGTCTATCGACCGAGGCACCCTCACTCATTGTAGGCAATTGCCTTTCGGGTAGGCTTGTCATAACTCAAAACACTCGAACAGGGATGAAAATATGATCTAAGCCTGTAGCTAACTTTACAATTATTGTTTTTCAACTTGATAGTACTTTCTCAAAGTATATATAGAAGTTTTTTAAACAGTTGCAGCCATGTCAAAAAATGGGGAAAGAAAGACGTAAACGAGATACTTTGTGTATTTTGATAATAATTTATAAAAACGTGCCTACAGGAAAAAGTTTACAATTAAGATATTCTTGGAAATTATTGTAAATGTTTAAAAAATGTCTTGATATAGCGCACTCATTTTGTTTGTTTTTTTAAATAAACCTTTGTCATATTTTTAAATGTTTATACGCTTCCCCCCTTTTTTTGTATATTGAGAGCATCTATTTAATTTCCATATTTTAAGTGGTTAAAAAGAAACAAGGGAGTATTGTAAAAGAGTCATAAAATTTACTGATCAGTGTCGACAAGCGATATGCCAAAGAACAATAAATTAGAAGAACATATAGAAGTAAAATTTCATTTTGAAATGATTATTTAACTCTAAAAATGCCTGCGAATGTGTTTGATTTCCAGTTTGTTTGCCAGTTTCTCTGTTACATCTACCTTTTACATGTTTTAAATGCTCTTAAATAGAATTTAAATATGTTATTGACGGACATGTGCCATGTTAACTGCCGAAAAAAACTTGTTTTACGGCCTTTCACTGACCTTAAATTAAAATAAGTTCGTAGCTTCCAGGTTTGATGTAAATTACATATTAGTTATTAATTCTCAATTGTTTTCTGTATCTTTAATTTATTCTACTCAAAATCATGCATTCTAACTTATTTCTTCTATTTTCAATTTACCTCACTTTGGCTTTCAAGTTCGCATTCCGTTTTTCAGGCATGTAATAGATTTTTATTATGTTTGTATGAATTGGAAGCCGTTCTAATCTGAAAAAAGATTATTTTACGTCAGTTTGCAATCGCAACTAATTTTTATTTCTCCCTCTCTTGGCGCCTTGTTGGCATAAATTATTTTTGATGCCCTGCACCATCTTCAAAATGACTTGTTCGCGGTTTCATTACTTTAATTTTATTTGTTTAAATTTTATAGTTGTTCTGAAATTGGTGTTGTTTATCTCGGTCAAGTTTTGTGTTCTCGCCAATGTGATATTTTCTATTGACTTATTTTTAAGTGATTCCACCGTTTATCACTTGTTAAGAGATGACGTTTTTTTTCCCCCAGCCAACACCAGCCCCACTTTAATATGTGTATTCTTAAATAGCCCTTTTAAATAAACAGTTTAAGTATTCTAATGTCTTCGCCTTCTACTGCAACATAGTGTTTCGAGACTGGATTCATTTGTCACAAATTTAATAATTTCAAAATTTTAATGTCTCATAATTTTAAAACATCCCAAGCAAAATGAGCATTGCTCCAGGGACTGTGATGGAGATCACATATCTAATTTAATAATCATTTACTTTGGCTTTCTTTAATGTAATCTATCCAAAATCAAGAATTCTAAATCACTTCTGTTTTTCATTTTTCTGCCATTTCGGTTTTTAAATCTGTATCTTTGCTTTTCCCGTATGCACTATTCTTTTTGTTTATCTGTCTCTTCATTCTAGCGTCGTTGTGCTAAAAATAGATTTCATTGCGCCCGTTTGCAAAATCAACGGCCTTTTTGATTTCCCTCTTGGCATCCTGCTGGCGTAAGTTATTTTGTGTTCCCCTGTTACATCTTTAAAATGATTTGCTCGCGATTACGTCATTTTAATTTCCACCTGAGCCACCAGCGCCCGTTATCAATTTATGTAAAGAAGTTAATTAGTTAGGCTGTTTTAAATTTAAAGACTGCGTTGTCATACATGAAAATCCATGTTCGATACACTTAGTTGCAATATAATAAAAAGACGTTAAATACTTAAAACTGTTTTATTAAAAATATGCTATTCAGACTTAAACTTATTACAACGGATGTTGGTGGCTCAGCGAAATAAAAAATACGTCCTATATAGACAGTGAAATTAAGGTGGAATTAATTAAAAATTACGCCAGCAGAGAATCACACATTGGCGAGAACAATAACTTGGCTGAGATCAATAACGCCAATTCCAGAGCAACCCTAACAGTTAGTCCAATAAAATTAAAATGACGTAATTGCGAGCAAATCATTTTAAAGATGTAACAGGGCAACACAAAATAACTTACGCCAGCAGGATGCCAAGAGGGAAATCAAAAAGGCCGTTGATTTTGCAAACGGACGCAGTGAAATCTATTTTTAGCACAACAAAGCTAGAATGAAGAGACAAATAAACAAAAAGAATAGTGCATACTTGAAAAGCAAATATACAGATTTAAAAACCGAAATGGCAGAAAAATGAAAAATAGAAGTGATTTAGAATTCTTAGATTACATTAAAGAAAGCCAAAGTAAATGATTATTAAATTAGATATGTGACAATCTGTCACAGGGACTCGTGAATTTTCAGAATGCTGTGCAGTAGAACGTCTTAAATCCGCGCTTCCAAACTTCGTAATTAGCATACGGACGAAATTCGACTTTATAGTACTCCAGTTGCATAACATAAATTGAAATGCTAAACGCTAGACTTCATTAGGTATGCTCATAAAATACAGTACACTCTTGATAATCCGGCAGCTGTTTAATCATGCACGTTCAATAATCCGGCACTCTTGGGAAACTCGATACCCGCTGCTGTTCCTCCCTCTCTCTTTTGTCATTGCTTCCTAGTTTACATTTTTTTCCCGGTAGTATATTTACCTAGTGTACTACAATGTCAAACAAACAAAAGCACACAAGCTTATGTTACAAGCCAACAACTTGTTGGCACACGTTTGTGTCAAAAACAAGAGATCTTGATAATCCATAATTTTTCGATAATCCAACGGCTGTCTGCTCCCTTGTAGAGCAAGAGCCAGCGGCCGCCAGACCTTCGTCATAGTATAAAAGCTGAAACTTTCTCTGCGCATATTCCCTAATAGAGGTAGGAACAATCGGCCACTATAAAGTTTGGATGATCGTGGCTTTGGCAGGTAACAGGTAGCAAAAGTGTATAAAATTGCAGAAAATTTTCGTCATTTCATAAAGCTTCATTTTTTTATATGTTCTTCTTCGCAGTACTAGAAATCACTTTATCCCTTGCCAGACACTTTTCCATCGTGGCAAACCCCCGCCAGACAATGTCAAAGTCATGGAAAACGTAATTCTATTACGAGCGCGCTGCAGCATCGTAAGAAAGTTCAGAAGTAGCAGTATAAAATGAGCTTGGCACTTTGTGACAGCTTGACGTACTTCGTCGCGGGAGTTTACGAACACAACAGTTTTCCATGATTTTGAGGTTGTCTGGCGGAGGTTTACCACGATGGAAAAGTGTCTGGCAAGGGATAAAGTGATTTCTAGTATTGCGAAGAAGAACATATAAAAAAATGAAGCTTTATGAAATGACGAAAATATTCTGCAATTTTATACACCTTTGCCACCTGTTACCTGCCAAAGAAACGGTCATCCAAACTTTATAGTGGCCGATTGTTCCTACCTCTGTTGGGGGGTATGCGCAGAGAAAGTTTCAGCTTTTATACTATAACAAAGGTCTGGCGGTCGCTGGCTCTTAGACTATTATGTCGGATCATCAACACTGTACTGCAGTAACGTCTTCCGGTTGCGTATAATTCCTCACTAGCTGTGTTTAATTTTTTATTTCCACATTTTTCTTCTGTTTAAGAAAGGTAAGTCTGTTTTTTTATGTGAAAATCCACTTTTATGTTTTTTCACAATTCATATTACAGTGTTTCTGTATTCTGAAATTTCTCCAATCCGGAATCGATAAGCCCTCGTGTTTCCGGATTCGAGAAATCCTGCATTATGAAGTGTAATGAATAATTCACGTCTTATGATGCTTGTTACATGGGTGGTGACTGAAAGAAATTCTGTCTTGGAGTTCTGTAATTTCAAACGGAACGGAATCTGTACGTTTGTTTCATTTTATGAATAATTAATGAACTATTTACTAATTTCGGTTTTAAAGTGACAACTCAAAATATTAACATCAAAATATTTTCTATCGACTCCAGGCCTGCCGAGAGGGGGACACGAAGGACAATAGCTCCAGAGACCGGAATTTGATACAAGTTTTACCATGAGCAAGGTTTTCTACATGTGGTTTACGGCAGATTTAAAAACTCTACTAATTCTGTTTAAAAGAAGTTTATCTGGAGAAAAGATATGTTTATTTTGTGTTTGTGTGTGAAGCCGACTTAAAACCTTCCTTGGGGCCCGAAAAGCCTGCCGTCGGGCCTGATCGATTCAATTGGCGTACAACAAACTATCTTTAAACTAAATCTCAAAGCATTTGTGTGTGTCTGTGTGTGTGTAGAGTGTGCATAGAGTTGAAACCTATTTTAAGCAGAATCTCAAAGAACTGTTTTCTACTGAAACCAGATTATCTTTGAACAACGATGTGCTTCAATAGACATGGCAAAATCTTTCCTAGACAAATTTAAGACAAATTTTACTGTATCTATATCTAAACGCAACAATTTCTAAAAGCGCAAAATGGGGATAGGGAGACTAGACAGATTTCTCTTATCAGTTTAATTTGGTTCCATCTATTACTGTTTCCCGAACCATTGTGCGCTCAGTTGGAATTTTTAAAAGACATAAAAAAAAAACTGAAACAAAAGGGCTTTTGTGCTTAGGCAGGAAAACCTCATTACCTGAACACAAAACGTGATATCACATTTGTTATTCAAAATATGATTTTAAAACGACGCGACAGATCAATAAAACCGGGAGAAAAACCAAAATAGCATATTCGCGCTTTTTTGTCACAGAAAGATATTAAACTGTGGAATCCAGCTTATCCCAAGCAACACTATACTCGGATGTTAAAACCATTTAAAAGTACTGTTAGACGTCATGTGTCGATCATTTATTTTGCCTCTGCTGAAGATGAAGATATTTAGATAAAATTGGACAATATACAAAAAAAAAGATAGGAAAAGAAACAGATAAAAAAGACTGATAAATCTTCTGCCTCATTTAGTCAATCCGAGTCGTCTTCTTTTTTTTTTTCTTAATTGAAAACTTTTCGGTTTCCGTTTGTCTGTGCTAACCGTCGTCCGTAGGTCAACTGCTACTAAACGTATACGTGTTTACTGATACATACCCTATTGAAAAGGGAATGTTTATGAAATGAATATCGTTATTTTCAGGGAGAACTAGAAGTTTCTGAAATCATTATTAAAATTTATGTGTAATAAGCTCGAAAGTATCATAGCAGTTCACTGAGTTTGGTGGAAGACGGGGGGCTCAGTATGTTTAGATCAATTCTGGAACACAAAAATAACACCATATTGTGCTGATTTTTGGTAATTTTCTCCCTTCTTCCAAGGACATGGGAGGTGGGGGCTTGAGCACTCTAAGCCCTCCCCCTTTCCTACGGCACTGAGCGCGAAAACGTAGCTTGGTGAAGAAAATAATAAATAACCACCAAGAAACAACGTATAAGAGCACCATCACAAATATTAAAATAGCAGAAAAGCAAGAGGAAAGCAGTAAATTAAGGTAACTGAGAACAGATTTCCAACATTCAAGAAAGGAGGGGGAACAGCGGAATAAACATTAACAAAACAATTTATGTTTTTGTGGATATTGAAAGGTTCAAGAAAGTCTAATTCAATGGGAGAACGGGGTTTCCAAATGAGTTTAGCTGAATTAAAGTCCAAAGTATGGTTGGAATCCCAAGAATGTTTAGCGATGGCTGATTTGACCGATAGCGATAAATCAGCCTAATCTCATTCTAGCACTGAAGACGGCATGTCATATATTCCGAAACCGATCCGCTGTATTAATTTTTGTATTGGTGCTCTTATACGTTGTTTTTTGTTGGTTATTTATTGAAAGGGGGGTCAGTGTTATTACGCAGCTATCGAACAACTTCAATTATACGGGTTCACAAATAATTTATGAACTTAGTGCTACAGTGCCTCATTAAAAACTTCTCTCTTCAAGCAACAGATCACAACTGAACTGATTAGATTAATTTCCTTTCTTTTTATATTTTCGGACTATGTTAATCGAATTTTCAACGCTTTTCGTCTCCAGATATTTCTCTACTTTCTCCGTACTTCAATTTCATGCATTGCTATTCCCATTCCGAGAAGCTAACTACACCATGCCCAAAATCAAGCTAAATGTCGCATTGCTTTGGAGATTTTTGGCGAGATATAGGGTGCCAGTCTCGAAAGCTGGCAAGAAATTGCCAAACTCTACTATTTTACAATATGAATAATGATAAAGCTGGGATATTTTCCACACTGAAATATTTCGTGGTGCTAAATACGCCAATCTGCCAAGGAGTATTATTGTTGTTATTTCTAATGCACACTGGCAACCGGTGCGGTGCCAGATCTTCCATATAGGACAGCGATGGCTGAAAGGCAGCGACTTCCATTTTAATGAGCCCCGTGGGTAAAAGTACGACTTAGCTGGGGTCTCCTAATTTTGAAGCAATTTCAGATGAAAGACCTAGCACCTGAAATCGGCACCCCCAGAGTTTACCTTTAAACACGAAGGACAGTGGGGCCACGACATATCTTACATGTACTAGCTCCCATTAGCGTGCACGGCCCCACAGCAGTCCAGCCGAGAGAAGAGGTCGCCCTCCCAGTCACTGGCCAAGCCAATGATACTTCACTTTCCGTGTTCTTACGGGAACGAGGTTCTAGTGACTGGGCCACTGCAGCAGGCCAAAGATTATGTATAACACTATATAGAAAACTGCTTTACTAACAACCTTAATGAGAAATGGTTATCGATTATGTGGCTGCGGAGATAGACAAAGAATTAAAAATCGGCATTGATGTCGAACTTCCAAGCCATTCCGGAATAATTTTTCGTTATGGTGAAGTAATTCGAAATTGGTTTTTGCTTCCTTGTACGGGGTAAGGAAGTAATGTGATCGCGAAAAATTTCGGGAGCCAGATATCGACGAAAAAAACCGCTCTTGACTACCTCTAAATTTACTTTTAAGAGTTTTTGCGATGCATCTCGTCGTATGCTAGCATGCACGATCATATAAATGCATGTACAACCCATTTTGACCGACCGCGAGTCTATTTTGACCATTTTCCCATGCCGTCTGTACGTATGTACATATGAATGTAACTTGCATATATCAAGAACTATTGGTCGTAGAATGTTGAAACTTTATATTTAGGATTTTTGTAACATCTAGATGTACACCTCCTCTTTTGGTCCCAATCGACTGGATAGTTTATCTATAGGGCCGTCCAAAATATTTTAAATACATTACGCTCTGGGAGAACACTCCTGAAAGAGCAGAAATTCATTGAACTCTCATATCTCAAAAACTATTTGGTCGTAGAATGTTGAAACTTAATATTTAGGATTTTTGTAACATCTAGTTCCCTTTTTCGTCCCAATCGACTAGATAGTTTATCTACAGGGCCGTCCAAAAGATTTTAAATACATTACGCTCTGTGAGCAGAAATCCATTAAAGCGTATTTTAGAGGTATTAGGCTATTTCAAACGACTCAGATGTGATACATGCTGTTAAGGGTTTATCATTCACTCGATCGGGATCCGAGGCCGTGTCATGTGTTGAGATGGAGTTTACGTAAGCTTGGGAGATCCTTTTTATTCCTATAAGACTTTTAACCGTAGAATGCTAAAATTTTGTATTTAGAACTATTATAACATCTAATTTTTCATCTCTTTTTTGATTGCAATTTACTGGGTAATTTATTTACAGGGTCACCCAAATGACTTCATTATTAAATACATTAAGGTGTATGGATACATTCAATTCATTGAAAGTTTGGGGCCAGTTACTACTTTGGCTATCCCCAAAATTTCGCAAACTATCTCAAGCTTGTCGGCTTTCGGCGAAATATCGTCAAATTAAGTGTCAAAAGGAAATATTTCAAATTGAACTCAGCTTGGCGATAACGGAAATATTTGTCTAGAAATCGCCAAACCTTAGTATTACTGCAGTATTTTATATCTTTTAAACAAAATAAGTTTGGATGAAGTGCGCCGAATATTTTTGATTTAACAGACGTGCAAGGAAGTCATGTGTTGTCCACATCATATTTAAAAAAAAATTCTTGCATGTATTCTTTTGGTGTCGCAGATAATATCCTGTCCTTTTTTCGTTTTATTTCTTGTGGAGCTCGTGATAATTAACCACAGGCCCCTAAGAAAGCATTTTCATTATCATAATGTACGCAATTTTTGGCGAACGCAAAAAAACCACTTCATTATTAACTGACAGGGTTTTTAATCAACGGCGGCTTTGCAGGTTATTTTTTAGCTGTGCGTAGGGGGGTGGGTGAAGGAATGGGGGCAATGACACTGATGAAATCATTTTTACGATTATCCACACTAATGTGATAAAGAAACAGAGTTTGTTCGAACACGTTAATCTCGGTAACTATCATTCAATTTCAGAAATTCTTTTTGCGTTTACATACCCCCATTTTTTGTGGAAAGTTTCAGGTGTATAATACCTCGTAACGGTCCCCATGCATTAAGTCATAAGGTAATACAAGATTGGCCGTTAAAAACGTATCGTTCAAAAGACTTGTTAGTCTCGGATCGCTCTCACGTACTCAGTTCATTCGCTCGAGTTATCATGATTCGAATCACCTCAGATTCGAGCAGTACTTACTAATAACCTTCTTCAACCCGTGGTTGTGTTTCTGAACTATCACATTTTCTTTCTGAGTCCCAGCGCAGAGCTAGCCAAAAGAATTTGTCAAAATGTCTCGAAAATCTCGTCAACATGCTACAGTAACGCGACTGAGGCGTTATCGTAGCAATGGGACGGAAGATGAAATAAGATTAAGCAAATAATACTCACCAAGTGTTTTATATGATGTGATATGATTTTATTGCAGCCCATTAGAAGAGGATCGCTCAAAACATCCGTTTGTCTCCGCTCATTTTTCAGTGTCTTCACGGATCCCAATCACCTTAGATCCGAACCATGTTTACTAGGAACCTTTTTTTGCATAATTGTCAAGTCGCTATCACACACGTGTTTTACTCTACAGAATTTGTTTCAGATAATGTAATTCAAAGTGCCTCGAAGAAAATCCGATTTTTCTCGGCAGTGTAACTACAGCATAGCTACTGGCATTTTGCGTAGCAGTGAAAAACAAGATAAAGAAAGAGGAATAAGGATCGCTGCACTTGGTCATGTATTGATGTGTGTGAACAGGAACAGGCTGATTAACCAAGGGATAGTTTCAAAAATCAAGCATTGAATGTTCTCGGCGTTTAGCAGAATAGATTGATTGCGCATTTAAACTGTGAAATGCAGGGTGATCAGTTTAACCCTTTAACGCGCAGTGTTCCCGCTCTGGGAACACCCAACACTGATGTTTTGAATGTTGCCAGTCACGAAGAATAGATTTGATTTCTATAAAAATAGTTGCGGGGGACATAGCTCCATGAGAATCCTTTACTTTTTAGCACGTCATTTCCCGTAAAAAAGTAGTCACGATTATTTTTAACAGCACTGACATCTGCTGAAAAATGGAAGAATGCGAGAACAGCTGGATAGATTGCCCAACGCCGAAAAAAGGGCAGCCGTTGCCATCGCTCGGCACAACCAGCTGCGTCAAAAAAGGGTGTCTAGATCTGTGGCACGCGATGAACGTTTCGATCGTGCGCCATCTTGCTGGTACTTAAGTCGAGTGATGGCAACGGCTGCCCTTTTTTCAGCATTGGGAAAGGGTTGCGCCTCAAAGGGTTAAAAGAGTACCTTTTGGCTTTTCTTATCACCCTTAAATCTAGCGGATGTGGCAACTATTCTAACAGTAACGTATAATTGTTTAAAGCTTCTTTAAGTGTGGAAGACAATTTCCGTCACTGGGACTGTTGCAGTTTAATTCGTGAGGTAAAACAGAAATGGAGAAGCACAATGCTACTTAATTATGCGATAATTTTATTTTTAAAAAACATAATTTAATTCAAATTTTTTTCATTATTATTCCTTACAACAAATGTTGAAAATGGTCGCCACCCTTTTGAATGCAAACATGAACATGTCGAGCAAAGTTTCCTGACACACTTTGCAACACTTTGTGTTAGTGACGAGATTTCTTCAGTTACGGTTTGTTTTAATTCATCGATGTTGGCAAGATTTTTCTGCAAAACACTATCTTTAAAATAACCCCACAAACACACACACACAAAAGCACTCAAAAAAATCTTACGGGGTGAAGAATAATTAATAATCGAATAATAATGAAATAATTTTAATTAAATTATGTTTTTACAAAATAAAATTATCACAGGATTAAGTAACCTTGTTGTGTCGCCACTTTTTTTACCCTTCACAAATAAAGTTGTAACAGTCCAACAGTGTTGCAAATAGTCTCTCAAACTTAAACGAGGTTAAAACAATTATATTTCAGTGCTAGAATGGTTGCCACATCTGTAAGATTTAAGAGTTATAAGAAAAACCAACGGGTACTTTTTAAATTGATCAATATGTAAAACACGGAAGGAAATCGCTGAGCACAGCTTATCCTGTTATAAGCTGAATTTCAGCTATAAATGGTTAACATGAATTCAAGTCTTGCACTGATTTTTAAATACAATATAACAGGTAAAATATAAAGGCTAAAACTGGGAAGAAACACTGTGCTCACAAATAAAATATCTCACCATCGAATCTTTACAAAGGTAAACGTGAACAGGTTGAACCCGGGCTCAGTTTGGTATTCAATTATTGAACAAACCACCAGTGCCTCGTCTTACATACACAATTGTTCTGAATATCTCGTGAAGCGGGAAAAAAATGTACATATCTTGTGTATTTTTTTCAGATATTTACAGGGTTAAAAAAATAATTTTAAATACGCAATATATTAAAAGCGTATCTTAACCCTTGTGTCGTCCCTATTTTTTCTTCTTTGTTCCATAAAACACTTCTTTGGAATTGAAATCTATATTAAAATCGCCTACTAAAACTGTTTTACAGTCGTCGTCAGGCATATTCTAACTATATTTCTTCTTTGTAATAAACTGTTACTTTTGACAGTTTTTCGCCAAATATGGAGGGAATCTCCAAGATAATTTGTTTTGGGGAGTTATTTCTTGGCGCAAAGCTTTGCGGTGAATCACAAAAAACTGCAAACCTTGGCGACTTTCATTATTTTACTCTCCCTTATCCACGGACTAAGAGGGTTCAGGACAATCATCCAAGCATTGCGAAAGAACTAAATGAAATTTGCCAAAAAGGTGGCGCTGGGAGTCGTACTCATTAATTTTTGGCGCATGCGTCGTCTGCTAGTAGCTGAAACGTAAACAAATATCAACGGAAGCACCCCCAGGAGATACTTACGCCGTGTGTCGTCAGAGGGCGCCCGTGCCGTTAATTATTAAAAGGGGGTCGCATATTTTCCTTTCAGAGGATGACGCAGTTTCGCCCGTCTGCCGCTTCCCGATAACCGTCCTAAAGCCTCTTAGTCCGTGCCCTTATCGCACGCTATATGGCAACCCTATTGAAAAATGCAACGAAAATGTGTCCCTGCAAATCAGTTCACAGAAATATGTCCACATATTATGTCGACAGAAAAGCCGAAGTGAACGAAATATAACGCAGCTGAGAAGGCTATGATAATATTTATAAAAATACAACTTTAACTTACGCTACATTCAAAGCAATATTTCGATTAAACTAAATTTTCAAATTCCATTTGCTATGTTTCTAGATGCTCAGCCCTTTAAAATTACAAAAAAAATACCGTTAAGATGTCAGCTGTTGTAAATTTTATCTCTCGGCTTTAATAAGAGATTAACAGGTAAAAATCTGATAACGTTCAGATATATTTTCGGAAAGGCGAGACGATAGTGATAGGAAAATAATACAGAATGAAAAAGAACAGATTTTTCAAAAACATTTCTTCCTTATCAGCCCATACCCAATTTGTCTTTTTTCGGTTCCGAAGTTAATTGCATGTCCTTCATTTTGTTTCTCCCCAAACTTGGGATAATTAACCACAGGTCCCCGCACACAGAAAATTCTTTTAGTCATCATAATAAGCAACTTTGGTGGGAAAAAATAAAACCTCATTATGCCTCAACTGATAATTGACGTGGTCCTCAATCACTGTCTTTTTAATTTATTATTTTTTTTTACAATAGTGTCCTTCTCGTGAAATCGCTTTCAATCATCTTATTATGACGCTGAATTTTTGGCTGTTAGTATGTGTAATGTTTAAAAGAAATTTTTGATCTGAGGAAAAGGGGGGGGGGGGACTTTAACGTTGTAAGGATGTGACTTGCTATTTAATTAAAATCTGATGAGCGCTGGAAGAACACTGCTTAATTAATTGGAACAAAAAGTGTTAGTGATTGGGATAATTTATTACTGGTAATTTTTTTTTCATTGGTGGATAGCTATTATATAGTGATCGGTATGAATGAATGAATCTATACTAATTAACTGATTATTAAATGCATTCGAGATAATCGATTTTGAAAAATCCATTCGAACGCTCAGCACATAGCATTCGAATACCTCATGGCATTTGAAACCTCGAATAGAAATCTCGAATACTGTTCGAATAGTGAAATCGCGAATACTCTTCGAATAGTGAAATCGCGAGTACTTTCGAGTAGTGAAATCGCAAATACTGTTTGAATAGTGAAATCGCGATTACTGTTCGAATAGTGAAATCGTGAATACTGTTCGAATAGTAAAATCTCGAATACTGTTCGAATAGTGAAATCGAGAATACTGTTCGAATAGTGAAATCGAGAATACTCTTCGAATAGTGAAATCGCGAATGCTGTTAGAGTAGTGAAATCGCGAATATTGTTCGAATAGTGAAACCAATGCTTTTCGATTAGTGAAACCACTATAACTATTCAAATAAAACCGCAAATATACATCATTCGATTAATTGACTATTGATTTTATTTGAATAACAATAATCGATTACAGAAATCATTCGAATGGCACATCACTAATATTATACGACTGTATTTAAAAACTGAAATCTCCGACTACAGTGTAAGCGTCACCGTGATTGTCTGAAAGGGAAGAAAAATACGAATTATCGTAACTTCAAATCAGCCATCCTCTAACTACAGAAAGAAGAAATTCTATTTTTACACTTTCTGTCTGCAAGATGACGGGATCTCGGATGTTTTGAACTAATTACGAGTTATAAACTTCAACTTGTGGTATTGACTTTGTAGCGCTTGGCTTTGAGCTTGTACTACTTGTGCTGGAGAAAGGTTCGTTGATTTTTATTGTGAGGTTCTGTTAATGATCATTAAATGCAATTTTGTGTAAAATTTAAACCCTTCGAGAGCCACTGAAAAGTTGTTTAAGTCAGAATTTATCTACTTGCATTTCTCTGATTCTTTTAAAAATAAATTGTTCAGCTTTGTACACCACCTCATTGAGGTAAATGAGATATGGGCAACCTTTGGAATGTTGCAGGTCAAACTTTAGGATGTAAGCGGAATCGCGGGCCAAATTTCGGGATGTTAGCGAAGTTGCGGGCCATATAATTGTGATTTATGTGGTATTTTGATTGGTTTATGTGGGTTTCATATGGTGTTTTGATATGTTCCGCTGGTCGAATTAAAAGCCTCACCGGAGCTTGCTCATATGAGGTGTAAAGGGTACATTTTACCAATTGCAACTTTTTTTTTTAATTAAAAAATAAAATCTAAGGGCGTATAGAAATTTACATTTTTAATTCACTCAAATTTTTAATCTTCTTTAATTAAAAACTTTAATCGATTTCACAAAATTCTGTGTCTTCTTTTATGTAACTTAATAATTTCCTATATATGTATATGATAAATATATAAGTAAAAAAAGTCAAGGTTAATGTCTTGGGGACACCCTGTAGATGTGTGTTATTTACAAAGTGTATTATTAATTTTAATTACTTTCACACGAGTGAATTTCAGACACTATTAAGGTAACTTAAAAAAATAATAATTTATTGTTACTATGCACTCTTATCATGCGTCTTACATCAGAATCACAATTATTACATGGCTATTTTTAAAAACAATATCAGGATGTTGCCAATTCTACTTCACTCTCAATAATTTAAAATCCTAATTCCGTCCAATCGTACACAATAATGTTCCATGGCCGACTGGATAAGACATTGAATATGGTAGGTGGGTGAAGTGTACAGGTCTAGCGTTCTCACCTACCGCGCGTCTGGTGATCTAAAGGTTTGGAGTTTTGGATTTTTTCTCTAAAGGTGTTACGTGAATACGCACGTGACCCCCTTAAAAAGTCCTCTGCCTAAGGCGCCCTTCCCTAGGCAGATACTCCTTGTGTAGGTTTGCCTTTACTCAATGCTGTTGTATACCTTAAAGACGTTTTCGGGTTCTACATTTCATACCAGAGTTGCCAGATTAGCTTTCTTTAAGACAAGATTGATCAAAACAGGGTTTCCAGATTGTTTTTTTTATAGGCCAAATTTAATGAATTTGGTTTTATTGGTTGATTTCCTCAATATTATCACTGTAATATATTTCATGTAATGTTACTGTGATAATCATCTAAATTTTCCTTAGGTCTTTAAAAAAATCTGAAAACCCTGTTTCATGCATCTAAAATCTTGACTTACGATGCAAATTCAAACAGAAATCTATATTTCATATTTGATATTCAAAATCACTTCGTAAACTAAAAGAAAGAAAGGAAAAACACACACACACGCATGAAAATCTATGGTAGTCTTACTTAGAACAAGCAAATTCTTAGATTTAGCTCTTTTGACAACTATAAATCTTCTCGCTTGGTCGAAAAACAAACTGAATTGATTCCGAAAGAGATTTTGGAGTTATCCCTCCCTGTGATAACCTTCCGAAATTCTTTTGTAAGCTGCCACCGATATTTTCCAAAATAAAGTAAGAAAAAAATGGGTGTATGCGGCAACTTATCATTTCGCACATTACTTCTGAAAACGGCTTCTTTCTAAGATTTTCTGGGTATTGCGAAAATGAGCACATATTTCTTAAATAAATAAATAAAAAATTGTCTTTGTAGTATGGATTCAGATAAAGTTTGGATGTCCCGGATTATTTCGATACTGTAAGTTTTGGCTTTTTTTTGTTCATTCGATCTTAGTTTTTAGAAATAAAACCTGATATTGTCTTTAGAAACTAATGTTTTTATACGAAGACTGATTTAAAAAACTGCTTTTTGATTTTGTTAGCCTTTTTGTTTTCAGATTTATGTATAAAAGATTAACTTTCCTAGAAACAAATCCCACACAAAACCCTTAACGGGTTAAAAGTCTTTGACGTAGCATTTTACTTTATAGCTATATGAATGTTAAATATGGGTCTTAAAAAATATCAAATTTTGAGTTACGCCCTGGTGTGACTTTATAAAATTTGATTTTAAATTCCATTTAAATTACTTTTGTTTTATTGTCTAAAGATTTACACATTCAAGCAATGCTTTTAATTATCAAATACACTGTCAGATATATCACACTTTCACTGAGATTATATTATGTATTCAAATGAATTTATTTCAATAATTTATCTGTTGAGTCACGCTATCCAAAAGGGCAAGTGAAATTTGCATAAATGTTTTCTCGATCCCGCCTCGTGTCCATCTCTAAAAAAATTTCAGTTGATAAAATGTGCCCGCTACGGTTGCCATAAAATCTGGCAGTTTTAGTAGGCGATTTTAATAGATTTCAATTCTTGAAAGTGTTTTATGGAAAAAGGGAGACAAATACATGTGCTCATGGATTATGATACACTTTCCAAACAGTATTTATGAAAGGGAAGTATAATTAGAGTACGCCTCACGAAGATTGTTAAAGAATTTTAGGGGATTTTAATATAGGCTTCAATTCTGGAAAGTGTTCTATGGAGCTCATGGATTTTGATGCACATTCCGAACAGTATATTTATAAAGGTGAGATATAGTTAGAATATGCTTGTCGAAAACTGTAAAACAGTTTTAGTACGCGAATATAGTATAGATTTCTATTCTGAAGAAGTGTTTTATGGAATAAGAAAGGAAAATGTGGCACTCTGATGAATGATACTTTCCGGCTTAAGGGAATAAGGAAGAAAAATAGGGACGACACATGAATTGTGATACGCTTTTAACATAAAGCACTATCGTGCTCATTTAATATGTGAAAGTGTTTCAGAATTTTTTTTTCTTTAGTATTTGTTTTCTTTTGTGGCTATATAAACACTCTTAAAAATAAAGGAACAACTACTGGAAACTTTTCGTAAAATTTTACGGAAATTCTCCGTTTATATTTGAATACAGGACATATTCCGTACATCAAAGGTCAGCGCCTCTTGGAACAGAATTTCTACTGGAGTTTACAGGAATAAAATTCCGTAAATGTACGGAAATATTACTGGCGTCTTAGCTGCGAGTACTTTTTTCGCATTTTCACGGAAATTATTTTTACAGTGATATGTTTTTCTATGGCTAAATCTAGGTAGAGGCAGAAAAAGTTGATTGTGGATTACGAAACTTCATAATTTCTTACTCAAAATGATGTGTGAAATGGAATGCTATACCTTAAATAGTTTACAAGATATGTTTCCTTTCAAAGTTGGAATAGTAATTTCTGTAATCACCCTGCACTTTGGACAAGGTGGCACACGCTGGAGATTTATTTTACGAATACTGTCTTTTGTGTTGTGCTTTGCATGTGTGCTATATTTCCGATTCTGATGTTTTCACATTTAAGAATCAACCTGCGAAACCTTACGTAAATTCCATGTTTTTTTTTCTTAAAATGCGAAGAGAAGAACCAGCTTAGCTGGAAACTCCTCTAGTCTCCTATCTTGAATAAAATATGAAAAGATCTCACACATGCGTAAACGCTCGAGAGACTATGTAGGAAGCAAACAGGAACGAAGTGTTCTGAAGATAAATGAACAAACTTTACTGTCGCCAAATAAGTTATTGAATTCGTAATTTCCTCTTATTCTAACGCCTTTAGAAACTGCGCCAAAAAATATCTTGCCAAATTGGACGCAAGGAAAGAAAAATGTGCCCTCGTTTGGGAGGGAAAAAAATGCCACTGCTATATAATCCATGTTAGCTGTTGATATATAAAAAATTCATTTGTTTAAATCCGTCATGAACTTTCGCAGCTTATCTCCTGTTTTTCATTGACTGTGACGCGAAAACAAGATAAATTTTTCTGTAGGGTCGATATCCCGTTGCCAGTTTTTGAATCGTATGACTGCAAATAGCAAGAAAATTATTCTTTTTTCCCCCTTATGAATACTGTAAATAAATTCAATGCCATTTGTTTTCCCCCTATTCACGACCTTTCTTGGAAAGGCGTCAAATTGTCGTGGTGGCTCTGGTTCAACAGTCACCATTAGTTAGTCGGCTTCCGCTTGCGGTCAGAATCCTTTCTCCCCCCCCTCCCACCTCCTTTACCATTCCGGAAATGTATAAAATTAGATTGATCTTGCTTATTTGATGTTGGAACTGTAAAATTTTGTTATTACGGAGTACATTTTTGAGAACAATTCAGATTAACGAATAAAATGCACAGTAAAGTCTCTGTATAACGACTTTGAAGGGTCAGAAGATCAATGGACGCTAGGTAAAATGGAAGCCTCTCGTTTCTCGCGAAACAGTCGAAAAGCTTTGTATTATCTCGCAAAATCCCTATACTGTAATGCTAAAAATGATTATCTCGTCTCGCAAAAAAGCTGTATGTACGGACGAAGAGGCGCACGCACGCTTGGGTACAAATATGGTTTCAAAGGGGACCGCGCCCCACCATGGTCGAGTAGACAAGACACTGAACTGAGCATGGTAGCTAACAGAAGTGTGAAGGTCCTGAGTTCTGGCCTATCACACGGGTTTCGATCTAACGGTCTGGAGTTTTGGGAGGTTTTCTCAAGGTGTAACGTGAATACGCGTTACAACCCCTTATAAAGTCCTCCGCTAAAGGCACCCCTTTCCCGTAGGCAGATGCCCCTCATTTAGGATTGCCATAACACTAAACACTGTAAAGGTGACTGCAAGCATTTTTCCATTTAGTCACTAAACTCAGCAATTACTTTTGAAATAATTAATAGTTTATTATATGTACTTTTTCTCCCCATCAGTCACGTTTTCATTTCATTGCCCCCTTTATATTAAAAGCTAGAACTAAACATTAAATATATAAAACTAGTGTCAGCTCCGAGAACATCTAATAGCCCGGTTAGTTTTTCATTTTAAGTAGCGTAAAGACGCAAAAAATGTCTTTCACAAATAGTTTACCCAGGAACTTTGCCTGTGGAAAATTATTCGACCGAAATGAATTCTTAGACAAATGATTTCCCTTTAAGTAAAATACCACGTTCCTTGCATTTTCTTGGCGGGGGAAAATTCCTACTGCTTAATTGTCCTGCTTTTAAACATTTACTGCTCGCTGATTTATCAAAGTTAATTTTTCATTCGGAGGGCCCATTTGTCTTTGTGACAATGCCAAACATAGCTCTCTCTCCATTTGTAATGCGCCTTAATTGTCATGTGTCAATGCTAAAATGCATTTTAGGGATCTCGTTTAAGCCAGTCATCTCTGAAATGGCTGAGCACTAAATATGCCGAGGCGTTTAATACAGTGTTTATTGATTATCGTTACAATAGAAGCACGCGTGTCGTGCGTCGTGAAAATTTAGGGATGAGTTAGAGAAGTTTTAGCTGAATTTAATTTAAGCATCCGTGGTATGTAATTATTTGCACTTAGCTGTGTTTTCTCAAACTTATTTATTTGGAAAAGGCTCAGTAAATTCGTAATATTTCTTTTGAGCTTAAAATATTTCAAGCTTTGAAATGATATATTTATTGCTTTAAAAATATCTAACGTGCTTATTCCAGGAAATGTTCACTGAATCTCTATTAAAGGTTCGTTTGGTTAAATGTGTGTGTAGGGAGATGCTCATGTTTAGCGTAACTTTTTGAAGTATCCGTCTCAAAAATTGTGAATAAATGACGTCGAACTCGACGTACAGGTGATATTTGTTCAATACGAAATAATATCTTCTGGAGACAATCGACTTTGACTGTCTCTAAATTGACTTTGAACAGTTTTTGCCAGACGTTAAATGGACGCATGTGTATCTTCTTATATGCATGTACAATCCATTTTGACCAGTTTTTCCACGCTTCTGTACAACATACCTTCGTACTTATGTACGTAACTTGCATATTTAGAAAGTTATTAATCATTATTAATAAACTGTATTATTATAGAAAGTCTTAGAAATACGCAGCCAAAGATACACAGTAAACAAATTATAAGTATTAGTAGTTTGTTGTGTGTCTTCGGCTGTGTATTTCTAAGACTTTCTACAACAATACTGTAAATACCTGATAAGTGACCTTTTTAACTAAAAATAACGAAGCCTTTAAAACATGTTTATTGTTTAAAATTTTTTTTTATTATTTTAAGAATTGCGAGGAATATTATTAGATTAAACATTTTCAATAGTGGCTATGCTATTTTTTTTTTTTTAAAGTTACGATATTTTAAGTTACATCCCATATAGGAGACTGCTTAAGGACGTATGCATTTTAAATTTCATATTTCTATTTAAAATATTGTTTTCTGAAACTCTTTGTGTGGAATTCTGCTATGGCGTAAATCAGTAAGGTATGAAATCAATAACAATTATCCTATCTGAGCTTATAAGAAACATCCAGAAACTAATACTATATTTGGAGGCACACATATAAGGCGCTATGTCAAAAGAATTTGATATTCAAATCTGAATTACCATTGACAGTAAATTATTTTCTCTATCTTAAAGTTATGCAAAATGCAAGAGATTATAATTTAAATGCATAAATTATGTGTACTGGAAAGTAATGTCAGTTTCTCTTATTTCAGTACTTTGCCTAGCCAAAACTACTGAAGCTTATAATACGAAATTTGTAACGTACGTGAATTTTTGTTTTAGCATAGAGGCTAGACTGGAGAGCATTTTCCAAAATTCATATTTTATGGGGGATAGGTGGTCAAAACGTTCTTTTCACATACCCTGCGTGATCTCAAAGATGAAAATAGATATCCATAAAATTCTTGCTGTAAAATACAACTCATGAATACCTAAAAATCGATTTCAGAGCATTTCGAATAGAATCTTCCAAGGAGGGTAAATACAGTATGGCGGCCATTTTTATTGAAAGGGGAAAAAAAAAAAGGTATCTTACTCTCGCTTTGAAATTTGACAAATATGGATCGTATGCTTAGACACAGCTTGTTTGTAATTCAATACTTGTTGAAAATTTATTCGTTTGAACTTTATGTAAAAAAAGAACATTATATTTTCCACGGTACACCTAATACATTTTCCAAGCACTGAAATACAAATTTTATTGAACATAATTGATGTTGTCCTCCTTTTCATATTTTAGTTTTTATTTCACTTGGGGATCTCCCTAATGATTCCTGTTATTGTAATTTAATTTTGAAATTCCCTTCGACCTGCATGCAATTTTTAAAAACATTTTTTAAGTATTGAAAAGGCAGTTTCAAAAGTATTGAATTTTTAATTTGAATGCTAAAATTATTTTAAATCGAGTGGTCTTTTTTTTCTTATTTTGGACATTAAAACGAGCTTGAAATATAAATTTCAACTTGAAACCGTTTTTAATCGAAACACGATTCAAATTACGCGAACCAAATTACGTTCTGATTGGTGCGCAGGAGCAATTCCATAAATGGAAATATCCATTTTAAAGATTCTTGAGTTTGAAATAAAATATCTTTAGAATAGGTAAATTAATTTATAATAGGTCTCTTTTGAAAGAGAATTTGCATTTTAAGAGTTCTAAATGTATTACAAGGAAATAAGTAAAATTTCTCTTCAGAATCGGTACATAAAGAGAGAGGTTGTTTTGCTCAGCTTGAAAATTTTCTCAAAGGAATGCTACTTAAGTAATTTAGGTAAGTGTGAGTGCGTATTTGTTATTAACTATTCCATACATTCTATTCAGAACTATTGATACAGATCATAAATAACATCCCAAGTTAAAATACCTTTCATGCATTTTCAGAAATGATTCAGGTACAAATTTTTACTTACTTTTTCGAAGTAAAAGGGAGTATAATGATGGCAGGAATTTTAGGTATGCAGAGTTTGATAAAAAATAGACTACCTCTAAATTTATTTGGTTATTTATTAATTTAATTATAATTTAATTTATTATAATTTGAAGTAAAAAAAAAGTTGCTTGGGGTGCATCTGAACTAGACTGTAAAAATAAAATTGCCGCATGATATAAAAAAGGTTGGCCAATCCTGATCTATCTTTACTTAAACTTATTTCATTTGAATTTAATGGCATTCATTGAAAATGGTAGCCGGCCGAAGTGTGAAGGTCCCGGGATCGGGTCCCATCGCGCGGTTGTCGATCTAACGGTCTGGGGTTTTGGTAGGTTTTCTCCAGATGTAACGTGAATACGTGTTAGAACCTCTTAGATCGTCCTCCTACCAAGACACCCCCCCCCAACCTTGACAGATCGCCCTAGCATAGCGTTTGCCATAATCACACAAACATCAAACATTTGAAATTCAATGCATCAATATTCTATATAATTTAGTAGCCGTACAAGGAGGTCATGTAATGTAGTTTCCCGAATAAGATTTTTTAAAAGGATATAAACACAAAAGGAAAGTGTTGTGTTTTTTAAGGCAAACCTGCACGCGGGGTATCTGCCTAGGATGGGAGGTGCCTTGGTAGGAGGACTTTCTAAGCGGTTCTAACGCGTATTCACGTTACATCTGGAGAAAATCTACCAAAACTCCAAACCGTTAGATCGACAGCCGCGCGATGGGACCCGAACCCGGGACCTTCACACCTCGGCCGCCTACCATTTTCAGTGGCATAACCACTGTGCCATGGTGAGGCCACAAAAGGAAAGCATTGAATTCGTTCATTAAATCAGGCTGCACGATTTTTAATTGCTTTGCCTGTAAAACTTGTTTTTACTTCATAGGCAGGAGGAGGCAGAAAAGAGATACACAGTGATACCTCACTAATTTTAAAACTTTAGCATTAAGGAGCGATTTTTGACCAATTTGTAGGGATTTCTTTTTAAAAGTTGCCAACACTGCTGAATAACTTCGAACGCTTAACGGACGAATAAATAAACCTGTTCTTATGTGTTAATCAGGTTCTATGCCTAATATTATTTAGTTTGATATTATTTAGTGATATTAGTAAAGCGAGGAAAACAGTGGGGCTTGCAGATTGTTTTTTATTATTGTTTTATTCTTGTGATAACGGGAGTTGGTAAATTTTTTGACCCTGAGAATTCTATTCCAGCTGGAACTCGGACCATTTTGCAAATCTGTTTTAGTTTATCTTTGGACTATAAATTGTGCTGATTTATTTAATTATTAATTTTTAAACAGTCCAACTTGAGGAATTTTTTACAGTTATTTGATTTTTGAGTAAAAGGGACTCGACGATTTTTTTGTTAATTTCTTAGTTCAAAAATTTAGTTTTCGATCAGCCAAATTGAGTGGTTGAAGAAATACACACTTTTCTAGACTAATGTTTTTAAAATTCGTGCTCACTTTATGCATTAGTGGTTGTGAAAATAAGCCACGGGACTAGATTAGCAAACATAAGAAAACACTTCTTTTTCAGCAAGTTATTCCTTTGTACCTAATGCATCCGGGAAACACCGGACTACGCAGATAGTATACACACATAAAACATTAAGAAGCTAATTTTATTTTACTTCTCGCGAATAAGACATACGAAGTTGGAGGAACTGTTTTTAAATCGCAGTTGCTCCCAAGAGTAAGGTGCTCTCTAGTAAAATTTTAATGCATTAAAATAAATAAATACCTAAGAAAACGGGAATGGGGAGGAATATTTGAAAAAGGGTGTGGCATGCGTAGATATAACTATGGAATTTTCTGTGAATGTTTAATCCCATTTTGAACGTTTTTGCGAATTACCCTGTTTTTTATTTTAACGTTATTAGCTTTGGAAAATAACTTCAATTTTAAAATAGCTTATATTTTTGTATATTTATAAAGAAAAGGTAGATTCTATTATCTATTACATCTAGTACAATATAACAATGTCGTTAAGGCGTTGGATAATTAACAGAAAAGTTGTGGATTCGATCCCTGCCCTTCCAGTGAAGACCACCTTGTTTGTTTGTTATGGCAAGCCTACACGAGATGCATTTGCGTAAGGGGGGGATTCCTTTGTTGGAGGACATTTTTCAGGGGTTCTAACCTGTATTGACCTTACATCTGGAGGAAACCGACGAAAACTATAGACCGTTAGATCGACGGCTGCGCGGCCGGGCCCTTTACACGAAGACCACATTCTACATGCAGCTTACATAATGCTCAATCTGTGCTTTCAAAATCTATCTCTGTGATCGTTAGCAGTTTTTGAGTGCAAGGAACTTTTGCACAACATTAATTTTTTTATGATTTTTTCTAAAGAGGAAGAAACTTATATGGATATTCTTCGGGAATAGAACGAACAGCTTAAACTATCTTCTCCTAGCTAACTAGCCACTTATTGTAGTTATTAACTGCTGTTTACTATTTTTTCTTTAAGGCGCCTGCCTACTGTCGGGGGGGATTTTTCTTAATAATTAAAAAATTGCTAATTTATGTGCATTATATAATAGAATACAGTTAAAAACTGCGAATAACATGAAAAAATATGCAAATTTTAAAATATTTTGATATTTAGGCTCAAAATATGCATAAAATTTTCGAAAAAAAAGCACTTTACCAAAACATTGTAAGTCAAATTTAAATAAAGATATTTTTATTCTGTAAATTTTATTTTGATTATTGAAAGGTTCTTAAGGGATTGAACTAAACTCGAAACTCTAACCATGTTATTTAATATTTTAGAGAAGTTAACATTTTATGCGGGGAAAAATCACGAATATACATGACAATTCATAACTTCTATCAACAAAAAAACAAAAACAAAAAATAATTTAACTAGATTCATCATAGTAGTTCAGTCCCTAAAATGACTCCTCAAGAGTATTTTGTGAAAGTTTCAAAACATTGCATTAATAATTTTTTGAGTTATGGTGTTTTGCGATAAAGCAAAATCGTAAAAATCTCATTTTGAGAAAAAGCATAAAAAAGAAACAAATACTAAATCTTACCTCAAAAATAAAAAAATTATTTTTAGAATGCTCCTGATTTGTACAGCTCGCCATCTCTATTATTATGAACAATGATCTTTTTTTTTTTAATTGCTTTTAAAATTTTTCTACGTTTATGTGCACTTGGGGTTGAATGACGGTTTGAATTGGTCATTCGAAAGCCATCGAGCTGTCGATATCCTGACACGGTAAAATACCCAGGATTTGTGATATTTAGATCTGTTAAAACTTTTAGACAGCCTTGATAGCCTTCATTGAACTGTATTACTGCATCATACGCCCCCAGTTTCACAGTTTTTAACGATACAAACACTTCCTTTGGCACTTATGAGGGAGTTGTCGGAGGTCGATTAAGAGAAACGTTCCCTCGGCCGCTTACATGACGTATAGTGTACAAAAGGTATTTTGAGAAAAAACTGACGGACAACTGGAATACACAAAAAGCTGCACTTTATTGTAGGTAACTTCACAAAACAGTTATTAAAGAAACAAGTTCAATTACGCACCGCACATTGCTTCATAAAAAAAACACCAGGAACATATCTAATTGTTCCGGCCACACGGCATGCCGGAGTTCCATAAAAGAAACGAACACAACCTCCTCTGACGGAGAGCAATCGAGAAGTCTTCTCAAATCTTCCTACAAAATCCGCCAGCTCTCTACAGGTTGGCGAGTAAAATATGAGCACTCATAAGTCACTGCCCCACGTGACAACCACCGTCCGGTAGGCGTAAACAATATAAAAATTTGAAACAAACGGATTAAATGATTGATGCCAAGACAGAAGTGCCAGAATTTGGCGGATGCCAATACGTAAGGCTACAACCCCGTGAGAAAACACCGACGGAAGACCGGGAGACGCTATGAACTAACACAGCATATGCTAAAGCGAAATTAATTTAGAAGGGAAACCCCGAAAAATCCCAGACATAGCGTCGCGCAAAAGGAAAGAATATTTTATCGAGCCGAAAAAACAAAGTGGAGAGAGATTAATACGGAAAACGAAATTTTGATTTAGAAAGACGAAACATAGGAACATTATTTTAAGACGCGAAAAATATGTGAACTTCGTCACATATATCTCTCCACAGCCCAACAAAAAAATTTTGACGCCAGAAAATTTTTTTTAAACAAAGAACTTTAACCCTTGAATTAAACAGAAAGCCTAACATGCAGTGCTTATGAGGGCTCATCACAAAAATACAATACCAAATAACATAACAAATTATAAAATACATCACAAAATACCATTTGCAAAAATATCAACAATATTCTGCTACAAATAAAAACAATATAAAACGATTCAATTATCCATTACATATCAAAATTACACATGTGCAAAAACTAAAGAAAAATAACCTTGAATATTCAAAATAATATATGTACATATGACGTCATAAATGTGAGATCTCTTTATGCGAACAACTTTGCAGATAACTTTGCAGATAACATTGCAGATAGCTTTGCACGTGCAAAAACATTTACTTTCAAAGTCCTTTGCATTATAAACGTCCATGCAAAATAAGAAAAGAAAGTTTCTCAATATTATTAACAAATCTCAAATATACTTAGTGCACTTAATCAGGTTTAAATTTTAAAATAAAGTTCAAAGATGAAGCTTCTAAATAAATGAATGTCAAAGAAGATTCTAATAAAAGTCATGACATAATTTAAATACATCAAGTCAAAATGATTGCAATCAAATACCTGAAATGTGTCCAATGCAATTTAGTTGCAGTACAGGTATTGCTATCAACTTTCAAAACAAACTCTCTCTTTTTTCTTAAAGTTTGTTTATTTATTTATTAATATATTTTTTTAATATCAAACACAATTTACTTCGTGAAAAACATAATAAAAACTTTCAATGAATAAAATATCAAAACATATATAAATATTTTTTTTTTTATATACATGAGCTTCAAAACAAATTAAGATTTTTGTGACCAAAAACAGGAAATTTTCAAACAGACGAAACATGAACATAAACAATATTTGCAAAAAGAATGGTAAACACAAAAGAAAATGTATGTTTGTGTGTGTAAAGAAGGTACAGGTTAGAAAAACCCATTAAATTGTGTAGAAAAGAAAAGATTACCGACAACCGTAAGCTCACCTAAGAAAACTATTGTTCCTCTTTTTTTTTTTTTTTAAATTAACAACAACTTGATTAACTAAGTTTCATGAAAAAGAGATACATATTATACAGTATACTGAAGTGTACATCTTTAAAAATACTGGACCAGCCAGATACAAACAAGATATTATACAACAGTGTACAAAGCAAGGAAGTGTCTGTGGGTACCTTCACAAACACGCCATTACTAAAACGAAAACATGCATCTACTTTCTAGGTCTTAAATTATACTGACTATGTGAAGTTGTAGGTAGATTAAAATTATCTGTAACACCATTATGGTAGTGATTATTACTATGTAAAGAAAGATATTCAGAACGTGGAGGAGCTAAAATTAATCTATCAATATGTACTCTCTGAGGTTCGAGATGGGGAGCTTGCAAACGTCTAATAGAGAAAGAAACAGGTGAGTGTTTTTCAGTGATCACATAAGGACCTGTGAATTTAGGTTTAAATTTATCCAAAGACTTTTTATAAACAATGTCATTTACATTTAAATCTCTGAGCCTAGCATGTTGTGAGTGTCTCTGAAAGCGAATCGTTTGTGAAGAAATAATGTTTTGATAAGCTTTCTTATAAATGGAGTCTAATTCTTGCATTAATTTATAAGTGTGTATGTCATTAAGATTTGGCGGAGTTGCCTCAAAGTTAAATGTGTCAAAAATAAGTGATAATTCTCTGCCAAAATGTAATAAATTGGGTGTAAAACCAGTAGTTGAATGTGTTGAACCATTATACAAAGATTTGTGAATTAAAATTGCATGTTCGAAGTTGTGGCCATCAAGTAATAAAGAATTTACAGAGTATTTAATGGAAGTATTTATGCGTTCAGCAATCGAATTACATTGTGGATGACCAGCCGAAGAATGATTAATTTTTATACCAAGTTTGTCATGAAAATGATTATAAATTGAGGCAACAAACTGTGGCCCTAAATCTGACAAAATCACTGCAGGACGGCCAAAAGTTGTAAAATATTTAAAAAGAGCCTCGACTATTACATTAGCAGACGTAGAAGTAAGAGGCACAAGCTCCATATGGCGAGAGAAATGATCAGTGATTGTTAGAACAGTACGACCATTACTGAAAGGACCAACAAGGTCAATAGCAATAGTATGTCCTGGATAAGTTGGTGTGTATGTTTGTTGTAAAGGAGCAGGTCGAGTAGGATGATGTTTCACCTGTAAACATACAGTACAAGAGGCAACAAAATTCACGGTATCAGTATAAATACCTTTCCAAAAATACTTCCTTGTTAGAAATTCGTAAGTCTTTTTTAAACCATAATGTGACAGATGAGAAATTGTTAAAGCTTTTGCTTTTAACGAATGTGGAACAACAATTACATGATGATAAGTTTGATTATGAACATTATACTTTTCACACATCAATAACATAGTTTCTGGATGAATAAAAAAGGCAGGATGAGTTGCAGAGGAACCCTTACTTAAAATTTCATTATAAATGACAGACAACTCAGGATCAGCATTTTGCTCTCTGAAAAAAGTTTCATTTGAAATTTCCAACAGTGGATCAGTACTATTTGAATTTTTTGTAACTAAAAAGTTCACATATTCATTTTTTTTAGGAACATTATCAACAATTGGTATAACACCTTTATCATAAATTAACTGAGGATTACTGTCAAGAGTTTCAGTATTATTTTCAAAGTTGTCCCTAGATAAATAGTCAGCAAGTACATTCTTAGATCCAGCAATGTGCTGAAAACTAAATGAATATTCTGACAACTCAAGTAACCACCTTGTGATTATGTCAGCTGGGTTGGTAGTCTTTTTATATTTTTTCAAAGGAGCACTATCAGAAAGAATTATAAAATGTCTATTATACAAATAATATTTAAAGGCATTAACAGATTTATATATAGCCATTAGTTCCAACTTAAGAGCAGGATACTTTTGCTCAGCTTTATTTAACGATTTGGAAAAATAAGCAACTGGAAGTAATTTATTATCATACATTTGTAAAAGACAAGCACTTATAGAAATGTTGGAAGCATCAGTATTTAAATAAAAAGTCTTATTCCAGTCAGGAAGTCTTACCATAGGTTCAGAGAAAAATATTTGTTGCATCTTTTGAAAATTTTGTTCATGTGTAGAAGTCCAAACAAATTTAGCTTTAGGAGTAGTTAATTGAATCAAAGGTTGAGATAACTCAGAAAATGCAGGAATTAAGTGTTTGTAAAAAGTTGCCAAACCAATAAAGCGTTTTAATTGTTTTTTTGTTGTAGGAGTTGGAAAAGAAACAACTTTTTCAATGTTACATTGAATAGGCTTGATAAAATGATTTTCAATATGAAAACCCAAATAGTTTGTTGATGTTTTATGAAAAGAACATTTAGTAGGAGCAAGTGTCAAATTATATTTACATAAAACTTTTAAAACTTTTTCAAGTTTATGTACAGTGTCTTCAAAAGAATGTGATCCTATAATAAGATCATCCTGATATGCGAAAATTCCATCTGAGTTAACCTCGTCTAGTAAAAGATCCATAAGAGCCTGAAAAGTTGAGGCAGCGGATTTCAAACCGAAAACCATTCTTTTATATTTAAATGAGCCAAACTGAGAAGTGAAAGTTAATTTATCTTGTAAATCTTTTGGTAAATCTATTTGATGATAAGCCTGTTGTAAATCTAAACTGGTGAAAAATTTATATGTTGATAGATTAGCAATAACTGTCTGAATTTTAAGTAAAGGATATGATGAACCTTGTATGACAGAATTTAACATACGCAAATCAAGGGCTAACCTATACTTCTGTTTGCCAGAAGAGTCAGGCTTTTTCTTTACTAAAATTACAGGACATGCCCATTCAGAACAGTTACGTTCAATTATACCTGCTTTCAGTAATTGGTCTATTTGCTCTTTAGCTTCACTTTGAAGAGCCTGAGGAATTGGAAATGGCAATGTTTTTATTGGAAAATCATTAGTAAAGTTCAACACAGGAATAACTCTCTCAGTGTGTCCTAAAGTAGACATATCTTTTGAAAAAGCAGCAAAATTGTTTAGTAATAAATTACTTAATTCACTTTGTTCATTACATTCTAAATGTGCTAAGTCAAAATCAGATGAAGTTAATTGCTGTTTTCTTTTATTAAGCACTTCTGATGAAGGCTGTATTAAATTACACATTTGAAAATTCTCAGAATCATCGGTTAGGTCTCTTTCTTTAACTTCATCAATATCATAAATATTACCAATCTTGGTATTCTTATTTAAATGAATTTTCTGTTCAGATACATTATGAATAAATATAGAAAATTTTTGAGAGCACTTGTTACCATTTTTGTTTTGATTAAAGTGTTCATTTAAATAACAAGCCTCATAAGAAATGTAATTTTCAGCATCATTTGGTGAAAAAAGAAAATATTCAGTGCTAGACTTATTATCACAACAAACCTGAGCATAAATATGCTCATCCGATTCTAAAATGACCTTTTGACATAGATAAACAGAATTGTCATTTACTTTAATTGAATTAGGACCTTTTTCATTATTATCAGTTGCACACACATGCATATTGCTAGAGTCTTTATTATTTAGAAAATATACCTTTAAATCATTAACCATAAGACAAGAATTTTTCATATCAATTGAAATATTGTTTTCTCTTAAAAAAGGAAAACCTAAAATACCATCAAAATGTTCATTAACTGGAATGTCAACAATATAGAAGCAGTGGTGAAAAAACATTGATTTAATTTTAAAGGTTAATTTAATACAAGCAGAGAATTTTATTTTTGAGTTAATTGTAGATATAGTGACTGAAGAAGCCAGGTGTTTGTAATTGATTTTAGATTTAATTTCATTAAAAACATCCCTTGTAAGCAAAGAAATAGAACTACCAGTATCAATCAAGAATTTAAGTTTTTGTTTATTCACCATCACTTCAATTATTGGTAATAAATTACAATCATTGTTCACATTTGCAATAAAATATTCATTTCGTTTTTCATCTTCAAAAAAATTATCAGTCTGTACATATTTAGATTCAGCAATGGTAACAGGTACAATAGTCTGAGTCGAACAAGAACGAACTCTACGCTCATTAGACACTTTTGGTAAATTTTTAGACAAAATTAGGAAATTGTCTGGTGTATGTATGAAAGAACGAGATGTGTTCCCACCAGTCAAATCACACCTCGAAATTAGTTTAAATTACAGTCATTAGAAAAATTTCTTCCTGAATTTCGGAAGTTGGGTCGACGACCAACATTATTATTTTGTGGAGTATTGTGCAAAACTTTAAATTTTCTACACTGGCGTGCAGAATGATGTCTGCCGGAGCACAATTGGCAGATAATACTACTTTGACCTCTATTTCTGTCATAATTTTGAAAAACTGTATTTCTGTTTTTAAACTGTGTATTATGAGGTCTACGTTGTCTGAAAAGATTCCGTTGCTCAGAAGCAGAAGCAGAAGCATTACGATTGGTGTCAGCAGAACCAGAAGTAGAATTTTTAAAAGTCAAATCATTAATTTTTGAAGCTAATTCTTCAATTTTTTCAGAAATAGCAAACACTGGGGCTTTTTGTTGATTAGCCAAAACAAGTGATTCAGATTGTGCAATATTTTGTAATTGCTGTGCACGCACAACAGCTTTAGAATAGTCAGTTATGTTATCCTCCAAAATTTTAACTCTAATGTTAGATGGCAAAGCCGACATCAATTTAACATATTTAATATCATCAAGAGCTTGAGAATCTTTAATTTTATATACCTTAGAAACCAAAACATTTAATCGATGAACAAAAGCAGTTACAGAGTTAAAATCTTCAAATTTCAAATTATTAAGCTCGGTTACTGGAGCTAGAATTTCATTATTACAAAAATATTTTTCAAATTCTAATTTAATTACATCAAAATCTCTCGCTTTATTTACAACCTCATTTTCAATAAAAAACTGTAATGCTGGACCAATTAGTTTAGTCTTGAAATACAAAATAGTTTTTTCTTCTGACCATTTGTTTAAAGATGCTAAGTCTTCCAATATACCAAAGAAATGTTTTAATTCTACGGCATTACCATCAAATGATGGAATATTAACAGAAAAATCCGAAATTTTAGACATTCTACAATAATAAAAATAATGACTTACCTACAAAAATGACATAAAACACACAAAACGCAAAAAATATCCTCTTATGAATGACAATCAAAACATTTATCCTTGTGACACACATAAAAGTTCCGAATCCATTATAAAAACACACATAATTCTGAACACCACACTCGTCTCACGGTTTCCGCTAGAGTTGACTCAGAAGTATCGGCGAAATACAGGAAACATAGGACAACAAACACTGGTAGCGGAAAAACACAGGGCGGCGAAACCAGAAGCGCGAGGCGAAACCAGAAGAGCATCGTAACACCGGAACGGTCTCTACGGAAAATGTAGACACGGAGAACAATACAAGTCTATGACTTTCGATTTCCTGAGCGTCATACACACCGCTGGCTAGTAGGCACAGGTATCAGAACGAGGAACAGCAAATTCTTTTCGGTCGCACAATGCTGGGTAATCAAAATCCTCTCATCCCTCTGAAAAATCCCAGAAAGTTCACAGCACAAGGAGCAGTTACTGAATCACCGCAGGGAGACATCAAAATTCCGATGACATGGAGATGGGAGAGCCCGCAGAAAATTTGTTTTGCTTAAGAAGGAACAGTTTTTTTTGTGCATTCATACTTGGGCAAAAGGAAACTCCGACAGCCGGTGATGTGCCGGAAACAACTACTCGTGAAAACGAGCTGGTCATGACGCAACAAGTTTATATGAGGGAGTTGTCGGAGGTCGATTAAGAGAAACGTTCCCTCGGCCGCTTACATGACGTATAGTGTACAAAAGGTATTTTGAGAAAAAACTGACGGACAACTGGAATACACAAAAAGCTGCACTTTATTGTAGGTAACTTCACAAAACAGTTATTAAAGAAACAAGTTCAATTACGCACCGCACATTGCTTCATAAAAAAAACACCAGGAACATATCTAATTGTTCCGGCCACACGGCATGCCGGAGTTCCATAAAAGAAACGAACACAACCTCCTCTGACGGAGAGCAATCGAGAAGTCTTCTCAAATCTTCCTACAAAATCCGCCAGCTCTCTACAGGTTGGCGAGTAAAATATGAGCACTCATAAGTCACTGCCCCACGTGACAACCACCGTCCGGTAGGCGTAAACAATATAAAAATTTGAAACAAACGGATTAAATGATTGATGCCAAGACAGAAGTGCCAGAATTTGGCGGATGCCAATACGTAAGGCTACAACCCCGTGAGAAAACACCGACGGAAGACCGGGAGACGCTATGAACTAACACAGCATATGCTAAAGCGAAATTAATTTAGAAGGGAAACCCCGAAAAATCCCAGACATAGCGTCGCGCAAAAGGAAAGAATATTTTATCGAGCCGAAAAAACAAAGTGGAGAGAGATTAATACGGAAAACGAAATTTTGATTTAGAAAGACGAAACATAGGAACATTATTTTAAGACGCGAAAAATATGTGAACTTCGTCACAGCACTCTCTGCCATATAACGCCATTAAAACACTCATTGGCGTTTTGTGTTTTTCCATGTAGGCATTTTTCCAAAATTTCCCTAGAACACAGTTCTAAATAAGACGGCTTTACAGTATTTAGGATGTCGTTGGGTAAACCAGGGTACTTTTCTTTAATATTGATTTCCCCTTTTGCCAGAGCTCGTTGATAAAAGCACCAGCTCTGTGTTCCAGTTGGGCATTGTCCATGCATTGGCTTCTTTGCATTCGATGCACAGTGGAATAATACTGCAATAACATTTTGTTGCATGCTTTTCAAATCCCCAACATTAGCACGAATGGCAATTCCATAATAATTCTGGAGCCTGTCTATAAATGCGTCAGTCAACTTACCCTTTCCCGAGATACCTTTGGTTTTTGATTTTAGTTTCCGTAAACGTGAACCTACACGTTTCTGTATGTGTCCAATACACTCTAATTTGGTCACACTTTTTTCTCCGTAAGTGTCCTGTACACACTGAAAACCTTTGGAATCCCCGTCACCATAATACTTTACGTACTTCAACTTCCGTTGATCCACAGACCGCTGAAAAATGCGTGATGCACCAACAGTCTCCATTTTTCCCGCAGCACCTTCAAAATTGCATTGACACACATGATCAGCTTTTAATGAGTCCAACTCAGCATTCTTTGAGAAGTTATGTAACTTTTTACATATTCTACAGTACGAAGACATAACTTCCAGGTCTAAAACCTTTCCAGTGTCCACTGAAATAGCTGCAACGCATCCATTAAATGATGTGTGACCTCTTCGCTGCCAAGTTCCATCCACCGAAACTCCAAATTCATCGCTGTTTGTTATTGAGCGAACTTCTTCAGCTGCTTTTAGCATAGAACTTTCAGCTATATCTGCTATAACTTTCAAAAGTTTCTTTTCATACTTTTCATAAGTAGCTTTTGCAAGTCTTGGTAAATTCATAGTGCTACAAAATTTATAAGCCGCAGAGAAACCTCTGCCAATTTGCCTCATTCCATAAACAAATCTCTTGTTTACTTCTGACTCATTATTTACCTTGTTGGATGAAGCGAAACCTTTAAAAAAGTTGCAGTTGTTACACTTCAAAACAAAATGAGAACATAATCCAAACCTTGAGTCTTCATTTAAAGTTAATCCTAAATTCAGACATTGAGGACAACAAATGTCAGAAAAAACACTGCACAATATCACTAAATCAATAATTCTACTTCCACTTATTGATTGATCTGCTAATTCAACACTCGTATTAGTCGTAGTGTCCAGTTTTGCACATGCTATAGTACGTACAGCATGATTTTCGAGAGTGTCATTTTCGTTAGATTTGCTGTATCTATTGCCATGAAACTGGCGTTTTTTCTTCCTGCCAATACTTTTTCCCATTTTAAGTCAAAAAAGATTTAAAAAGCTAAATTAAATTAATATTAAAAAGCTTATAAACACTCGTAACGGAAGCACGGCAAACACGCGACGAAAATGTAAACAAACGTAGTAGCCTAACTTTAATGCCAGATTTCTAAGTAAAAACTGCTGTTGCCACAAATATTCAACACATTCTAAATAATTTGAAGTTTTCAATTTTATTTTTCATGCTCATTTTATAACTAGTAACAAAGTTTAATACCCATATTAGGTAAAATAGTAATGTAAACAAACATTTACGATTCACTTCCGGCGGCAGAATCCTACTTCCGGTTTCGAAAGCTTCCAAGTGACTTCTATTAAAATTCGTATAACTCAAGTTCTAAACATGATAGAAAGAAAATTCAAACGGATTTAGAAAGCTAATAAATTAAGCTTTAATAAATAGCCAAAATCTAAAAATAGGATTTTTGATCGAAAATTGCATTTTAAAGGTAGGCAGGCACCTTAAACAATTCTAAGAGCATGTATTTTCTTACTCATAGGTAATTTTAAAATGATGGGTTTTCACGTGGGAGGAGTCTAGCTAATTTGGGAAAAGAAGTCAATTCTTACTATAATAAATATTTTGTAAGAATTTTCAAATGCTTTTCAAATTTTTAATCTTTCTTGTATTTAATTTCCTTTTTTACTGATTAAATTATAGACTTTACAAAATTAATGTAAATTTCTTAAATTAACATAAATTTCTCAAAATTTATGTGAAATTTAAAAATATTTTTGCTATATACTATTTTGAGGCATGGATGTAACTGGTGAATATGCTACAAAATTACATTTTTTCGTAGGCTAAGTGAGGGTGTCCAGACCTGCTAAACATCCCCCCTCTTATGTACGAACACGTTGAAAACTTAAATGATTATTCCGAAATGTGGCGAAAACTCGTCTAAATAAATAGGGAAAGAAACATTCAGCGAGTGCTGAAAATATTTGGTTTAAATATATTTTCCAATTCTTTAAAAAAAAGAAAATCTTTTTTTTTTCTTTTCCCTCTCCACTCCACCTTACTGGAAGGCTCCCCCCCCCCCCCCTGTACATTTCTCTCAAAACTTGATGAGCATGCAACTTTTACTTGATATTTCCCGAAGAAAACTTTTCTAAAATAATGAACTTGCATTACATCCAGAATCCTCCGCTATATACTTTTAGAAGATGTAATCCTAAATTTATTGCCTTTTCCCCTTGCTTTCGTTCTTCTAGAATCTTTTTTTTTTCTTCCCCCGTTGAGTTTTATGTTATTCCTCTTTTTATACGAACAAGTGTTCAACTTAGATTTAAATTCCATTTTTTTTCCAAAATGGCAAATTCTTTCTTCCCAATCCTATTACTAACAGTTTTATTTACTTTTTTTTTTTAGAGAGAGATAGAGATGGATTATTTTACACATGGGGGGGGGGGAGTAATAAAAAATATATTTGTTTTCTTTTATAAATTCCATGTAATTTTGCTAATTTTGTTGTGTAAAAAAGATGTTGTTTAACGGTATTAATAATTTCCTAATTTAGAGCTTGTACCAGTTTTGGCACTAATTAACACTGCTTGTCAGTTGATTGTTCAGTTTATCAAAATCAGTCTTGTGTCTACACTCTCACCCCTGATATTTGATTTTTTTTAATAAACAAAATGATAAAAATAAATATACTTTGTGAAATTCTACATCTGTTTTTCAATTTTTTTTTTCTGGTTCGTGTTCCGAGTTAAGTTTATTGGATAAAAAATTATGCATGAAAATATTTTTTTAAAGTTCAGGATAATTTTCCAAAATTTATTTCTTGTTCCTTCTGTCGCATTTTAAAAGTGTGTGACATATTTTTAGTAATGCAGTGTATTAAATGACAATGCCCCATACTGAGTTGAACGAAGTTTGTTTGTAGTATCAACACAACTTCTCAGCTGAAAGAAGAAAAAAATAAAATCTTCTGCAGTTGAATGAGGTAAAACAATTACGAACAAAATCCATGTAAAGTCCATAAAATGTCCATGAGGCGTTATATATAGGATAAAGAAATACACTGGTACATACTAAGCGAAAATATAAAAACATTTTCTCCAAAGATCTGAAATATCAAGCACAGGAGTCCGTAAATAAATACATCCCAAATAAATAAACAGAAAGGGCTAACGGCGATAAAACTTTACGACGTACTTGGTCCAAAACTCTCTCGTGTATTTCATATTTTACAGAAAAAAGCTCAGAATTAGTTTACTTTATTTTTGTACTCTTCCTGAAATGCGTTTTATGGCAGTTTCTTGATGAAGAGCGTATTTGGGAGACCATTTAAAAATATTTATGAGTCGGAACATGTGAAGCATAAGCTGATTTCGCTTTCTGTAGGGCTCGATTCCAAGGCCATCGTTTTCTTTATCTGACATAAATTATATTTCAGTTCTCTGTTTATTTGGAACAAATATACTGCAGTAAATTTTTATTAACACTGCTATGTTTGTTGTGTATTTGTAATTTAACATAGGTGAGCATTTTGTTGAAAGAAGCTAAATAATTGTTGTTCTTAATTGCATCACGGCTTTAAATTTAAATTGTTAAATACAAGTTGCTGGAAATTATCTATAGTGAAACGAATTGAACAGTTGTTTTTCAAACTGTATGTTTTGAAAATTTCCTTATGACACTTTAAAGAGCATTTATCTTATTTGATGAATCTTTTAAAGATACAGTTGTACAAATAATATGTAATTTTTGAAAATGTACAGTAAATTTGTATTTGTGTGATTAGTGGCACAATAATAAGCTTGATAAGTTATTATCGATTTAAATAATTTTGTTTATACCACTGTATACTGTGGGCTTCATAGACAGATTGATTTAAAATTCACAATTTTCCCCATAAACGCTTTTATTTTTGTTGCAAATGCACTCTGATAACACTGGGAAACAATTTTTTTCTGTTGTATGAGATTTTTTAAAGAGTTCTTAGGTACTTTCAACCCCCAAGGTTACCCCCAAGAAGAAGGCGATAATACTTTTCAGTTTATTATGCAATAAGGTAAGGTCAGAAATTTTTTTGTTTTCTTAAGTGCTATTTTTAAAGCAGCAAACAAGAGTGTTTTTTAGACGTTGGTTTACATTTATTCCATTGGCTTCTTCAAGCAGAAGTAGTTGTTTAAATAACTCTGATTTCGTTACATATGTAGCTATTAAAGACTTGTTCGTAAAAAAAAAAAAAAAAAAAAATCTGTTAAGTCATCTTGACCGATTTCCCGAGAATCTTAAGGGTTGTAACTGATGGACAAGGAGAGCGCTTCCATTAAGATATAAGAGCACTACCAAGGGCACTGGGACAAATATATGATGCCACACCACAGCTGGAACATCAAATGAGGTTACCCTCATCAAGTGCACAAACTCAAGAGTTAAAAGCTCAAATTCTTGCCTGAATAGTGCCATTTACTCATGTCATTGTGATTTTTTGCTTATATCATGCCTGTATCCTATTTGTGCTATCCATTTATGCATTCATACAGTGCGTTTTTGCCTATGCCAAAACTCCAAGTCATTTTATATGTACAACTATAAACATATATGTTTTTATAACTTTGTACATTCATCCAAAAATGAACTAAACTGAAAATGGCATTTTGAAAAAACATTCTGTAGCTTTCTAAACATATCTAACATCAGATTTGGAATCAGCACACCCTAATTAGGTAAGATCAAGTATGCAACAAAACTTTTGTTCCGCAATGTACATTTCTGGCCTTAAGTACTTGAGCAATTGATAACTTGTTTTAAACAAAACCATGCATAAAATGTGAAACTTTTGCATCCTTGTTAGTCATGTTGAAGAAATTTGTTCAATTGGGATTTAATGCTTGTCAATTAAAGCTAGGAAAAAAAAAGTTTACAAATATATGCGATTGAGAGCTAAAATGCCAACATTTTAACGTTCCAAAAGTAGAACGCTATAGACACAAAAATGGGTTGACACACAATCTAAAATAAACTAATTGTTCCCGTATCGCGAAAAACTTCAGAATGATTCTTTATATGCTGCCCTATCCACTGAAAGAAATGCAGAAACTGTGCCTTTTATGAAACTACCAGAAAAATAAATAAATAAACATGGATTTGCACAGCAATATTTTTTCAAAGATTGACACATTCTGCAAAATTTTCTATTTCTAAGAATTTTTTCTAAAAGTTCCGTAACTGATACAGATTTATCGCTTATAATACAGCTTGTAAAGAGACGTTATAGAACTTTTGAAGTGCTTGATGTAATTATAGTTTATTTGTATTTATATATTAAGTTCATAAGATTGTTTTCGAAATACAATGTTAGTCCGGCCCTGGACCTTCTGTAAAAAAAGAAAATAAGTCTGTTTGATAAATCTACCTTTTAAAAATCTATACAGTGAAATGGTGCCCGAGATTTTTCATACTACTGGAAGTATGTCGTTGACACCAAAAGAGATTTATTCGTTAGCTGCCAATTGTAAAATATTTCTTCAGCCCTGAAGGATAATTTCCGAGAAATGCTTCTGAGAAATCAAGTCTTCTTTTACTGTCTGGAGAGTATTTTAACGTCTTTCTTGCGGCTGGGTGATTTTTCTTTTACATGCAAATATTTTTAGCGCAGTTTACGTTCCTCTATAACGGTCTTATGTAAACGAAAAAAAAAAAGATGTTTAACGTCCCTGTATGTTAATATACGTTTACCATTTTCAAATGGAGAGTATGAAGCTATATACTTCAGTAACAATTATTAATTTTGTTTTGTCCTACTAAGACCGCCCATAGGATGGAAAAGATCAGAGATATTTTGTGTGCCCTGTGATGCAGTTTCATCACATATTTTTAATTAATTTGTGTTTGGCTTTTCTATTATAAATTTAATATATTTCAGCATTTTTTAAGCATCAAAATTATTCCTTTTTGCTTCCGTTTTTAAAAGATTTTCGGTGTGCCTGTTGTTACATCAATATTATTTATCTGAAGGCGTCAGTCTTGATCTAAAAATAACTTCTCTGACCAACATTTTCATTTCCGTTATATACACTCATGTCCATAAATTAAGGATAATTCAGAATCACACAGAAATTGATCTCTAAAATAAAAATTTCACCTGTGGAATGATCACACACATCTTGAAGAAGAATATGCAAATTACAGGAAACCACCAGATGGCGTGGATGGTACGTCACAATGACGAGAGTGTAAGAGAGGGGTATATAAGGAATGGTGGCAAAGAAGTAAAATTGTTCACAAGCGCTGTGAAAGCCTTTCAGTGCAAAAACCGCATAGTTATGGCACAAAGGAGGCATTTGGATGATGTTTTACGTGGCAGAATAATCGGACGACTGGAATGTGGACGTACCCTGCTGGAAGTATCCGAGGAACTTGGAATCGCCCAGAGTGTCATCTCCAGGCTTTGGCAACGATTCCAAGATGATGCTAATGTGAGTAGACGTTACAGCACAGTTCGCCCCCGAGTTACAACGCCGAATGAGGACCGCTATTTGGCAGTTACTGCCAAAAGAAACAGACGGAGTACAGCATCAGACCTGTCTCGTCAGCTCTCTTCAGCTACCGGTACGACAGTTTCAAGGCAGACCGTGTACAGACGCTTAGGGCACATTGGTCTATATGCTCGTAGGCCTGTCAGATGTGTTCCACTTACCGCAACTCACTGTCGCCTGCGATTAACCTGGAGTAGAGAGCATGCATTGTGGACACCGCAACAGTGGTCTTGTGTGATGTTTTCCGACGAGTCCAGGTTTAGTTTGGAGTCTGATTCTCGCCGGACATTCATCTGGAGAGCGCCAGGTACCCGTTACCACCAAGAGAACACCATTGAAAGACACCGTTACGGTGGTGCAGGATGGCTCGTTTGGGGAGGAATTATTCTTGGTTCCAGAACTGACCTGCATGTTCAGAGTGTAACGATGACAGGCCACATCTATCGGGATGTCATTCTGGAACAACATGTACGTTTGTTTCGGGGCGCCATGGGTGCTGAATTTGTGTTTATGGATGACAACGCCCGTCCTCAACGTGCAAACATTGTAGACGAATGCCTTCAATCGGAGGATATCACTCGTATGCATTGGCCAGCATACTCACCGGACTTGAATCCAATAGAGCATGTGTGGGATATGCTTGGCCGACGAATTGCAGCCCGTCAACCCCCTCCCACCTGTCTACCGGAACTTCGGAGTGCATTGCTTGATGAGTGGTGTAATATTCTCCAAGATCAGATTGATCATTTGATACTCAGCATGCCTAGGCGTTGTCAGGCCTGTATTGCATCGTCCGGGAGACATACTCCGTATTAACCATCCTACTAACCATGTTATACTGTTTTTTGTAAATAGGTTCTTTTTTGAAATTTGGTCAAGGGAGTAAAACTTGCAATTTTTATTAATTATGTCAAACATATAGCATCTTTCTTGATCTTTACTTTTTGTTTAATAAATAGACTTTACAAATAAGTCAAATTTGTTTTGCTTCTTTCTCTTTCTTTGCCTGAACTTCATTATCCTTAATTTATGGACATGAGTGTACATTACTTAGCGTTTTCTTCTGATCAAGAACATTTCATTTTCGATGGTTTGTGTTTGACTAATGATAAGGTAACAAATCTATGAAATAACATTCGCTTTCATTTTGGGCTACAGTTTAGCTGTTACGTTAGTTTCATTCTTTTTGGCGCGTTTGGTTTTTAAAATTCTTTTTATCTGATACCGCTACTGGACAATAGCACCGGTCATAAACGGATATGTTGTTGGCTTTTCATTTGGCGCCCGTTTAATGCTCCCGCATCGGTTCTCGCTAACTTGGCCTCCTGGGCGTTTCGCGTTTTCTCGTAAACTTCAAGTTTGGATACTTATCTAGAAGTACTAGAAGTACGTTAATTACTGCTTCTTACCTGGCCGCCAGCCACTGCCACCAATGTGTATCAGTAGTTAGTAATTTTTTGCTTTATAATAAAAACATTTAAAGTAATATTTTGTCTCATAAATTGCTCCGTTCCTCTGTATTGCAATACTTTGTATTTCAGCTACTAATTAAGATCACACTGAAGTACACTCATGTCCATAAATTAAGGATAATGAAGTTCAGACAAAGAAAGAGAAAGAAGCAAAACAAATTCGACTTATTTGTAAAGTCTATTTATTAAACAAAAAGTAAAGAGCAAAAAAGATGCTATATGTTTGACATAATTAATAAAAATTGCAAGTTTTACTCCCTTGACCAAATTTAAAAAAAGAACCTATTTACAAAAAACAGTATAACATGGTTAGTAGGATGGTTAATACGGAGTATGTCTCCCGGACGATGCAATACAGGCCTGACAACGCCTAGGCATGCTGAATATCAAATGATCAATCTGATCTTGGGGAATATTACACCACTCATCAAGCAATGCACTCCGAAGTTCCGGTAGACAGGTGGGAGGGGGTTGACGGGCTGCAATTCGCCGGCCAAGCATATCCCACACATGCTCTATTGGATTCAAGTCCGGTGAGTATGCTGGCCAATGCATACGGGTGATATCCTCCGATTGAAGGCATTCGTCTACAATGTTTGCACGGTGAGGACAGGCGTTGTCATCCATAAACACAAATTCAGCACCCATGGCTCCCCGAAACAAACGTACATGTTGTTCCAGAATGACATCCCGATAGATGTGGCCTGTCATCGTTACACTCTGAACATGCAGGTCAGTTCTGGAACCAAGAATAATTCCTCCCCAAACGAGCCATCCTGCACCATCGTAACGGTGTCTTTCAATGGTGTTCTCTTGGTGGTAACGGGTACCTGGCGCTCTCCAGATGAATGTCCGGCGAGAATCAGACTTCAAACTAAACCTGGACTCGTCGGAAAATATCACACAAGACCACTGTTGCGGTGTCCACAATGCATGCTCTCTACTCCAGGTTAATCGCAAGCGACAGTGAGTTGCGGTAAGTGGAACACATCTGACAGGCCTACAAGCATATAGACCAATGTGCCCTAAGCGTCTGTACACGGTCTGCCTTGAAACTGTCGTACCGGTAGCTGAAGAGAGCTGAAGAGACAGGTCTGGTGCTGTACTCCGTCTGTTTCTTTTGGCAGTAACTGCCAAATAGCGGTCCTCATTCGGCGTTGTAACTCGGGGGCGACCTGTGCTGTAACGTCTACTCACATTACCATCATCATGGAATCGTTGCCAAAGCCTGGAGATGACACTCTGGGCGATTCCAAGTTCCTCGGATACTTCCAGCTGGGTACGTCCACATTCCAGTCGTCCGATAATTCTGCCACGTAAAACATCATCCAAATGCCTCCTTTGTGCCATAACTATGCGGTTTTTGCACTGAAAGGCTTTCACCGCGCTTGTGAAGAATTTTACTTCTTTGCCACCATTCCTTTATATACCCCTCTCTTACACTCTCGTCATTGTGACGTACCATCCAAGCCATCTGGTGGTTTCCTGTAATTTGCATATTCTTCTTCAAGATGTGTGTGATCATTCCACAGGTGAAATTTTTATTTTAGAGATCAATTTCTCTGTGATTCTGAATTATCCTTAATTTATGGACATGAGTGTAATTTAATAATATTTTAACTCCCCTAAACCGCTTTATATGGCCTGTATATCAATAATAAGTTTCGTATTTTAAATTAGCGCAACGAATTCCCCGAATTTTTGCCGATTTTTTGAGAGCGCTCACGTGTTATCGGGCAGTAAATAGCGGAAAAAACTTGTTTTGAAGTTACAAACCTACATGACCAGCCAGTTACAAACTTTCTTTACTCTCGGATTTCGTTAAATAAGATGCATTTTAAAATTTTTAGTTACTTCAATGCAAAGAACAAATTTTGACGAATGCATTTCCACATTTCATCAAAACTTCTTGGAAAAGTCACCCCCACCCCCCCTGCTTTATTACAGTCTTCCATTCCAACGCTAGGAGAACAAATATTGTGAAGAAATGCTGACAAACGCATTAACGGCTTTTAAATCTTGCAAGAGTGAATACCTATCTCTGTCTCCCCACCCCCGCCTGTCCTGTGCATCTTCCGGTAGGCAAAGTATTACAAAATTATAAAGCGAAATGTTTAAAAGCCATCGCCGCATCTCGCAGCATCCTCTGAAGTTGCTTACAGCAACTTGAGACACTGTAATTATCTCCCAAGCCCTTCCATAACATGTAAAATGAGATAAAAGGGCAATTACTTTAAATCAGAAAAAGACGTAACCGCCCCCCCCCCTCCTTTTCTCGCATGTTAGGATGCTCAACTGCCTTGTTGTTGCCACCCCCACGCTTCATAAAATTTCCAAGAATTACAGGCTCTCACGTAAATGCTTAATTAAGTGATCTGACTGCCTGCCTGTAGAGGGAGCTGATGGTCTTGAGTTATGATGAAATATAAGGTTTTCGGGAAAGCTTGGTTTAGGAGCGAATGGGAAGAAAGTTTTCGTAAATGTTTTATTCTTGTTCACACAAGGGTGCAGTAATAGATATAATAACAGACTTTCTAGTTTCACTCTGGAGTAATAAAGTATATTATAATTGAACGTGAGAAAAAATATAAATGAGGTTGTTATGTACTACTACATCAACGATACAGCAAGATAACTTCCTGAAAATGGAAAATTTGTGTGGTTCGCTGCTGTTTAGCATTACAGCATTTCACTTTTTTTTGAGATAACGTAGCGTCAGAAATTCATAAGTATATATTTTTGATTGCCGATCAGGTGGTGTAGTGACTAAAGAACCATCCAATCACAGTTTGAGACCGGGTTCGATTACAAGCATGGGCTTGGTTGTCAACTGGTACGTCCCTTCTTGGGTGCCTACTGGGTTCTGCCATAGTAAAATGGAGAATACTTCCGATCTTACTAGTAGCGATAGCCTCAACGGGAAGTCTAGCTCCTTTAAACGATTTTTTAAAAATGTGTATTTTAAAAAAATGTATATGTTTCGACATGTATATGTGCGTTCACCGATTTCTTGGGAACGGTTTAATCGATTTGAATAATTTGAAATACACTGAGGCACCGTTTATACGTTTTTATCATTTATACGCTTTTCTAAATGTTCCAGGTAAAATCCAGTGGATTTTAATGTTAAATAATTTCATTTATACGTTTTCCTGAAATCGGAAACTTCATATATAAGTTTTTCTAAAACTGAAGATGGGAGAAAATGTGTAATGAAAAAGTTTTCAACAAGTTTTGCCAGGTTCTAACTTTAAGAAAAAAATACCTAATTTCCGGTGATTTAAAAGATAATGTTAAACAGGCACTTTTGACTATGTACAATGAACTTTTTTCTCTGCTTACTCTCCCCCCCCCAAAAAAAAAAAACACAGGTTGATATAAGACAGATTCGTTGCAACATGCCGAGAAAATCGCGATCTTTTCCCAACAGCACTTTAAAAAAAGACTTAAAAGAGGGTGAAAGAATGAGACATATGTTTCTGTAACCTGTCAATACTGCTGATGCTGATCGTGTTTGCGACTTGTACAACTCGGATTCATATATCACGGAACGTATCTACTCTATTATGTGTGGGGGGGGGGTCTACTGTAAAATATTAGGAGGACCAAAAAATTGTTCGTATGTCATTATTTCACCTGGTTAAAATGACTGGAGCTAACAATGCGAAATTTGGCATCTTCGTGCGTTTCTTCAAATATGTGCTACATAAGACAACATTTTTTCGAAATTCGTAACCTATAGGGGTACGGTAGAGGGCCCAAAACGTTCTTATCACATATTCCACGTGATCTCAAATTTAAAAAGAAAGATATCCATAATATATTCTTGCTCTGTAAAATACTATACTCATAAATATACCTTTAAATTAATTTCAGGACATTTTGAATATCGTCCACCAAGGAAGGTAGACACAAAAAAGATAAGAGTGGCCATCTTTTGTGAAAGAAAAAAAAATGAATAATATTTTTTCTTTAAAGTGCGACATATGAATTCTGTGTTTGTATTTGAAAACTTAATTTTCAAGCATAAATTTTCATTATACGAAAAAATGGCATTACTTTTTCAGTCACGCTAGTAAGTCGAACCTGCTTAACGAATTATCGGTTGAAGGAATTTGACGCTTATAGTAATCAGTTTTCAATGAACCAAACCGTAAGAATTAGTCAATGTGATCCCGGATAATGGAATATTCCACTTATTGAAACCTATTTTTGTGGCAAATTGGCTAATCTATTAAGCAGGCTCTTCTATTAAGCAGGCTCAATAAATCATATAAATTGCAAACCTTGGCGAGTTTCAACATTTTACTTCCCTCCCACCCCTTTTGCTATTTGGAAACAGTATTGAAAAGTGCAAAGAAAACGTGTCGTCGCCATTGAATATAAGAAATTACCGGACCGAACAAAATAGCACTCTAGTGCTAATAATTAAATTAAATTAAATTCTTAAAGAAAAAGGATCACCTACAGAAATGGGAAAGAACTATTCGTTTAAAGAAATATGGCAAAATACCCCGTATGCTTAGGTTATTTTTTCTTCCTTCTTCCCTGAATGATTGTAACTGTTACAGATTCACATTTTGTAATCGCCTAAATTTTTTAAACCTCTGTTGCAACTGGAGTCTTGAAAAAAATTTCAAAAGTTGCATGGTTTCTTATAACGACAACCTTAATGATTAAACGGATTTTTGATATATTTATTACATCAGAATTCTACTGAAATCATCACTTTTCTAAAAAGAAAGATATTAATATGCAAATTGGATCCAAGCGCAATAAGACACAAGTTCTACTCTTTCTCTCCACTCCCATCTTTTTCTCTCTTACCTTGCACACCTCACATCACACTACAAACAAAATTATGACAATAACAGTAAGCCGTAATAATTTAATTTGGATGCCTTGTAGCTTTTCCGTTTAGAAAAAAGTTGTCTTTGTATGTGTAATATTACGCGTGCAATGTTTATTTCTCTCTCTCTCTCTCTCTCTCTCTCTCTCTCTCTCTCTATATATATATATATATATATATATATATATATATATATAAATCCCGAAACAAAATTCTAGTTCTCTCATGAGCGATAAAAATAAGAAAAAAAAAATGAATTAAATACTGAAAACGCGCGGATAGATTATTTTAAATACAGCTGGTCTTTCTTTTTTGTAGTCCGATGATTTTATAACACAATTCTCTCATAATAACATACAGCTATTGTAATTTAAATTTCAATTCGCATTCAGTATTTTTTGCTTAATATGTTTTTTTCAAAACCCATAAAAAATTACTAAAAGGAAATTTTCAGAAGTAGAGTTTTTAATCTGAACACGAAAAATAATTTAGAGCATTAGGAACGTCTTTCGTTGAACGCGTTATTGTATGCACAAACAAGCTTGAAATCAATGCTTACAAAGGATAATCTTTATTTTAATTGAAATACGAAACAACACTTCAGATTTCGCGGACAAATTACGTTTTATTTGGCGCACGAGAGAAAGTTTTATTTGAAAATCAACGCTCTGTATATCTTATCCATTTAATAAATATACAGTTTTAACGATTCTTGAGTTTTGGAAATTAAAATTAAAATTTCCTCTTAATCGATATTAATTTACAATCTGTTTTCTTGGAAATAGAATTTGCATTTGAAAGAGTGAAGTAGCATTTTCACATCAACTGATATGCGAATTCTGAGAGAAAATTTATTATGCCGAAATGTGAAACTTCGTTAGTTATGAGACTATCGTAAATTAAGGCTAAAAATATGTACTCGTACCGGAAAGTTGTGACGTTTTTTTTTCCTTAAAATTCAATTAAATAAGTTTTCAACAAATATTGAATTGCAAACAAGCTGTGCCGAAGCACAGAAGTCATATTTGTAAAATTTTAAAGCGAGAATTTTGAAGGTATTTTCAACAAGTATTGAATAACATACACGCTGTTCCTAAGTCTAGGACACATATTTGTTAAATTTTAAAGCAAGAATTTTACAGATATTTTTTTTCTTCTAAGAAAAATGGCTATCCTCTTCCCATTTTCACGTCTAACCTCTTTGGAGGATTATATTCGAAATGTTCTGTAAACAATTTGTAGGTATTAGTGTGTCATATTTTAAGCAAGAATTTAATGTATATCTTTTTCTTCTTTGAGATCATGCAGGATATGTGAAAAGAACGCTTTGGCTCCCGTTATCCTCTAAATTACGAATTTTGAAACATGCTCTCCAATTTAGCACCGATGCTAAAAAAATCACATATGTGCCAAATTTCGTATTTAGTTTCAGTGATTTTCGTTAGGCAAAATATTGACCTACGAAAAAACACTACTTTCTGGTAGACATTACATTTATTTCCATACATTATAAATGTGTATATTTATTTCTATGTTTACTAGTAAATGATGATTCCAGCAGTAGTTGCAAATTGTCCTGCAAATGCTTTTTTACTTCACTTACATTAAACTAAAAACAAAGTGATTTCAGTAGTTCTTTAACTACTTATTGGATATTAAAATAAGGATTTCACCAATACAAGAATAGAAATGCATAAACTATGCAAAATATAGACTATTAAAAAAGTCTAGATTTTAATGACATTGTCTCTATTGTGTAATTTTTCTAACGTGCTTGGCAACAGGGCTTCCAAATTCGCGAATCACCATTAACACTTTGAAGCTCAACCATTTCCCAATGCTGAAGAAAGGGGAGCCGTTGCCATCGCTCGATTTAACTCCCAGCAACATGGCGGTCTTCCACAGCTGGCTGTGCACACGCACAGTTGTTCTTCTATACAATTTCCATCGTATCTATATTTCCATCGTATTCTTCCAGTTCTCATCAGATGCCGGTGCTGTAAAAAATAATCTGACAATTTCACTTATAACCGACAATTTTTACGGGAAATGATATGCTAAAAAGTGACGAATTCTCCTGTAACTATAACACCCTCGAGTATTTTTGTAGAAATCAAATTTATTCTTCGTGGCTGACAACAGTCAAAACGTCAGAATTTTGTGGCCTCACGGGTTAAAGCGTACTTCGCAATCCTCACTTGACAAATGTGTTTGTCTAAGTGTTTGTCTTAGTAAAACAAATAAATAAATAAATAAATCTGAATCCCTTTAATAATTTAAATAAGCACTGAAGTGTTATATATTAAAATCGTTTTATAATCCATGCGTCGTCCCTTTTCTTCTTTATTCCATCAAGTTGGAAAGTGTATGATTATTCATGAGTGCACCCTACTTTTTCTTCCTCGTTCCATAAAACGCTTCTTTAGAATCGAAATTTATATTAAATTTTCCTACTAAAACAGTTTTACAATCTTATCCAAGCGTATTCTTATTATACTTCACTTCTATGCAAACGATTTGGAAAGTGCATCATTATCCATAAGTGTGCTATGCTTATCTGTCGTGTTCCATGAAACACTTCTACGGCATTGAAACCTATATTAAGGTCGCTTACCTAAAACTGTCTTACAATCTTCGCAAGGCGATTCTAACTACACTTCTTATTTCTAATTAGGCATGGGCATCGGCAGAATATTTTCCAGGGAGGTAGGCAAAGATTACTTCAGCATATTGCCGCCAATGCATGTTTAATCTTATTTTTGTATGTTTAAACAGCGTAATATATTCCAGGGGGAGGAACAAATGCCCCTTTCACTTATGTTGCCGACGCCTAACACTGTAGGGTTTGGCAGCTTCTCGTCAAATATGGAAGATATCGCCAAGCTAGTTCCAGTTTTGGGAACTTATTTTTTGCTTCAAACTCGACGATAAATCTACAAAAATGCAAACCTTGTCGACTTTTAATATTTTATTTATTCTCTATCCCCCCCCCCTCCCAGCTCTATCTCGCAACTCCATTGAAACATGCAATGACGCAAATTTTGTCCACAAATTATATCCGCAGAAATGCATACAAATTACGTCGACAGAAAACACCTGCATGAACAAAATAGCACTGTAGTGCTCATAATGCAGCATTTAAAAATAAAGTATGCATTTCTTTAAAAGCTCTTTTTTAGAGATTTGCGTCGAGAAAGAAGTTGGTATATTTTGTAGCGTAAGCATGAAACGTTTGCATGTAATTCACTTTGAAGATTGATAACGTTTATATCAATAGATAAATATCATCTAAAATGCATTCTCCGAATAAACATTATCTCCTAATATCTGAAAGTAAAAATTGAACATTTTAAAATACTCTAAATCATATAATTCATACCAGTAAAAAATTGAAGTTTCTTCTTTACATTCCAGTTGATTATTTGCGGCCGTCGTGCTAATAATATGCAATTTTCGAGTAAATGCATTAAAAATTATTTCATATAAACTTCTAAACGTGAATTCTCGTTACTGCTTGCAAGCATCTGTTTTAAAATTAAATTTTTGCGTTAGATACGTGCACATTTTCAAAAAATGTTTTTCACAAGTCTGCTCCATTTGTAGTCAGAATACAAAATTGAAATTAAATAATTTCACTTACCAGGTAATTAGCTGTGTAAATGAGAAATATAAAAATTTTAACACATGTATTGATTTTCACTATCCGTTAATAAAACCTTCGAATTTTAACTCGTTTGTGAACTTCCAGATGAAATCTTTTTTTATTAAGTAATTAAAAAATGCATAAACCTGTACTATTTTTTATTAATTTAAAAAATATTTTTACGTTTGTGATATCTTAAATAATACAGGATGATCAATTTAAATAAATTACCCGTTTGGTTTTTGTGTTATCCACATTTATAATGTATAGCAAGGCTTTCAACATCTTTATTTATTTAATATGGCTATATTTAATGCGCGGATATCTTTTTTTTCAGTTTTTAAATCCGAAAACTCGTTTTTTAAATGTATTTTCGTATGAAGTCATTAGTAATTTTTAATCCGATTCTGCGCAAATGATTTGAGGAAAGTGTCTATTTCAACGTTTTTTAATTTAATTTAATTAATTAATTCATTTATTTGAAAACTCATCTCAATAATAAAAGCCGTTGTCTGTAAGGCTTCCGGGATCGACCCATCGCTCCTGGTGCAACTGGCGGCCATGTTGAAATTTTGATAAAAAAGGACGTTTTATCTTTAACTAAAAGCAAAAACTTTTTGTACAGTTCGGAAGATCTCTAAAAAATTAACCTTTTTCAAACTTGCAGCTACTTTCAACTCTAAATATCTATCGAGGTAACACGCCTTGAAAAAGTGAACACAAGCGAAGCATACGATTCATTCCTTGATTCTTTGAAAAAAAATCACGGAACATAATCTCTCGTGTAGATCGATGAGAGAAAAAGTGCAACAGATTATTTGGTGCCGAAATCTATGAATTATATTGTTAACTAAATAATTAAAATGTCCGTCGTGAAGCAGCGCGTGTGCTCTAGGTTGCACATTTTGGGCGCGAAGCGGCCATCGACGGCCAAAACTGGTCGCCGAAGGTGGCTAGTAGCATAATATTATGCGTAAATTTTCCAGAGAAGTCCTGCAAACATCGACGAATTAAGACAAATTGTACCTGAAGAAATCTCGTCAGTAATACCAACAATGTTGTAAGTGTGTCAAAAATCGTGATTCGACGTGTTCATGTTTGCATTCAAAATGGTGGCGAACATTTTCAACATTTGATAATGATAATGTAAAAAATTTGAATTAAATCATGTTTTTCAAAAATGAAATTATCGCAGGATTAATTAACACGGTGAACCTCCATTTCTGGCAATGTGAAAGCAGACTCAACCGACCATATTACTTTCTTCTACTGCTCTATAGTCCAGGTTTTATGATTTAAACACCACTATTTCCTGTTACGGGCACTATCATCACTGATGAATGGCTTTTGAATTGCATCTCGGCCAGCAATAACCTGCTTATGGAGCTAGCTCCCTTCTTATTGTTTTGATATTCACAGGCTTTGTCATTCTTTTCAGTTGTAACTTTTGCCGCTGTGCTCTTCTTATTTTTGTCACAATCCTCCTTAATTGTCGTCTGTCACGATCACTTAGCACACACTTTCGTCAGCTCTGTGATTTAGCGGATGATGTTTTTCCGTATCGCGGAAAAACACCATAATTCCGTTATCACGGAACATCATCATTCCGTTTAGCGGATGTATGTTTTCCGGTTATGCGACTCAAATTACAAAATTAAAATATATTTGCGTTTCCAGCAGTTAAAGGAAATCAATGCACGCAACTCAAAGAAAACAAGTAATATTTTGTCTTACATTTCGTCAACAAGATAAATTTTAGCAAAGGTGTTGTCTTGATTCATTTTACTTCATTTTTTTCAAAGGATAATATTAAAAAATGTCATTGCTTTAGCTCCAAAACACTTATTTTACTCCTATCTTAATTTTTTACTCTAGTTTGTAAAAAAAGATTCTAGTTAAAAATGATAAAAATAAAGAAAATAAGAAGAAAATGAAAAAAAAAACATAACTAACCGAATGTAATAAACCATGCGAAAATCCGGAAGAGATAATCTCTCTATTCTAAAAAAAAAGTAAAGGCCGCTGGCGCTGTCAAAGCTTGTCAGCTTATCTCCTCCTAAACCGTGGGGATTTGAGTTTCGACTAAGGGGCCCACAGATTCGAAAAATTCCGAGGAACCTGCTAAGCTGACTTAAATTTAGAAAATCGAATTATTTTAGAAGATATTAATAAAAACTGAAAAAATAAACAGAATGGTTGCCAGATTTAGCATAAAATCATTCATTCCTTTGCAACAAAGCGTTTCCAAGTATCTAGAATCGCGTGAAATTTACAAACATGAGTTAGAATTACGCCCATTTTACGCCAAAATAAAAATTATATGAAATAAGTAACTCAAAATGTGTTACACAACGTTGAACAAACAGAAAACAATCTGCGCCTCTTTAAAAAGAAAACAATCTGCGCCTCTTTAAAAATCTGAAAATCCACCCGTTCCCTCCTTTTTAAGCGATTTTTCGCTATTTTCAGCACCATTTTATTTCCGAGAGTCAAAAAAGTAAATCATTTGCGTGACAAAATTACCCTTTTCAAGTGAATATGACGTCATACAATTGGGATTCAAATTCGTTTAAAAAAGCTTTTCCAGATTACACAGTTTATTATCTTTTTTTTTTTCACAAATAAATCGTTTGCATGGACATGAGAATAGCTGTGTACACAAAACGAAATCTTTCGATTGCGAAAAGATTCCGCGAGTTTCCAGAACAGCATGAAATTTAATATGGGTATCTCTCTATTCTAAAAAAAAGTATAGTCCGCTGTCGCCGTCAAAGCTTGTTGACCTATCTCCTCCTAAACCGTGGGGATTTAAGTTTCGACTAAGGTGCCCACAGATTCGAAAAATTCCGAGGAACCTGACGAGCTGACTTAAAGTTCGAAAATCGAATTATTTTAGAAGATATTAATAAAAAACTGAAAAAATAAACAGAATGTTTGCCAGATTTGGCATAAAATCATTCATTCCTTTGCAACAAAGCGTTTCCAAGTATGTAGTATCACGTGAAATTGTCAAACATGAAGTAGAAATACACCCATTTTACGCCAAAATAAAAACTACATGAAATAAGTAACTCAAAATGTGTTACACAAAGTTGACAATTTTCAAATAGTAAGTTCGCTTAGACAACAGGAGTTTACAATTAGCGATTATCCGTTTTTCCAAAACAGAATAACTAATATCTTGAAAATGAAAAATAATTAAAATGCAGATTATTTTAAAGCCGGTTCGGTTCAGCTGGATTATTTGCTACCAGTAGAAATATTTGGCGGCGTTAACTATGCCATTATAGCAGTTACAGTACACTTTGGATATTTGCTAGCGCGACGAGATGGTATAATTCGTGGTGCTAAGTACGCCAATCTGCAAACGATCATGTAAATGAAAATATGGATAACGGTTTTCCGGTAACCTTAAATGAACAGTAATTATAGGTTGTGAGCATGTGTAAATCGCCAAATAATGAAAAATCGCCATGGGTGGCAAATTCGCAAGGTGTCCAATGGGTTTTACATTATTAAAAATACAGCTGAAACAGATGTTCTGATTTTATTATGCTTTAGCTCCTAATTAATGTAACTTTTGAATGGAAACATTAAATATCATTGTGTTTCTGAGGAGTGCAAATAATTTTTCCAGCGATTATAAGCGGAGTCCGCACTCCAGGTGGAGTATTGCTCAGGACCCATACAACACGGATTCCCATAACAAAATATCTTCCGTGTTATGAGGGGGAGGGGATCTACTGTAGTGTGAAGTTTAAATTTTTATGTACCAATGAACCTGCAAGAACCAAGCAATGTGTAGCTCAGTAACATTCTATCTGATCCAATCTTCGGGTTTTGTCTGTTGAAATTATGTCTTTTTGAACGAATAAGCCTTATTCGGGGCCGAATGGCTCATACGAAAAGCGAGCGTAGCGAGTCTGGGGGCTTTGGCCCCTAGTAGAAAAAAAAATCGTACGTGCGCACATTCAAAATGTGCGAACGGAATTATATCAGCAGCGCCGTACTTTTTCTCAACTCTCTCTGCTTCTCTCTTCAGAAAGGAATTCTTCCGTACGCACATGCGATCGATTAAAGACTGTGCTGTAGTAAACTACACTACTGTGCTTTAGCTATAATAAGAGAATTTAATAATAGTGGGGAGAAAATAAAACTCATGTTTTACACTCACAAAAATCTAGAAGCGTACTTAATATATTTTTAAAATTTAATTTGTTAATGTGTTTATTCTTTAGTTTTTTCTTTGGGGCTTCACGCGCTCAGGTGCTCAAATAGAGGAGCCGCCACTGAATTCCCTATAAACTCGTTCCTACAGCTGAAACGGGTGAACTTATTGTAACCAAATTTGGTATAAAGACATGGGTATGTAGCATGAGATGAGCTAAAAATAAAATTGAGAAAAAAAAAGTTTAAAAATGTACACTAGCCGTGGCTGTTTGCATGAAAAAAGCGGATTTTACAATGGAAATGGCTAATTCAAAATGTACAATCATTTTCAGCATTTATTCAATAAATTTTAAGCATATATCAACTATTTTGGATCAGTTTTTGAGCAGATATTTGCCGTGCAAAGCACCGCCTAGTGGACATTGTTTGAACTAACTATTTAAAAATCTTACTTCAGAGTATCTCGAGTACACACAGTGCATTGCCAAATTTGGTTGGAGTCTCCTCGACCGTTTCACCTGCAGAATGCTGTTTATAGGAGAAGTTTAATTATAACCACGCTGCATATTTAGTCAAAGCGCCTAAAATGAGTAAATGAATAAAGAAATCAATTTAAAAAAATCATTTCTGTCTAAATTCTTCGGCACTATTCTGTCCATTAATTTGTAAGGAACGCAAGACTGAGATTCTCAAAACGCTGAGTTTACTTTCGAAACCTGATTTTATAACCCGTATAGCATCCAGTGTGCAGTCTTAGCATAAAATCTGCGTAACTAAATATAATTTCCCCGTCTTTTACAAAGACTTGCTGACTAATGCGAGGGTAACCTGACAAAGTTAAATCATAAGATGCTGCCATCACGAGGAAAAATTCTTGCTTGCTATGGCATTTTTTAGTTTTATTTTGTTGAGGGAGGGGGGTTGTGAACAAGAAGGAATGGATTATCGAAATACCCTTTGTCTGGGATAGGAGTTGAGATGCTTTGCTTCTTCTTTTCGATTCTCTGAGATAGGACATGCCCAGACGTCGATTAAAATATTCTTACGGGATCTGCTGTATTTGTTCTGTTGAAAGGAAACTGTCCAGGTCTGATTACGTAAGCGGATACGGATTTATTTGAAGCATATCTGCTCTAGAAGTGGAATTTAAAAATGCGTATGTGTGTGTAGGTGGGGAGAGGGGAATATGTTTAACTTCAATCCCTTTTTTTTTGGGGGGGGAGGCGTTCAAATTTTAGCAATTTGGCTATCACTTACAAAAATTTGTAAACTTTATTCAATTTTACTAGCCTTAATTCACGAGTATGGAATCTCAACTCTACAAAATACTTTAAAATGAACAAGTAGGATTAAAAATTTTCGCCTTTTTAACTTTTTACGGAAAAATTCAGATCCAGACATATTTTAAATTAGTGGTTTCATATTTTGCCCTCTAATGCGTTAGTTAGCCATTTAAATGGGGGGGGGTCGGCCAACAATGTGGACTGACTCTGCGAGCCTGTTATTTTTATGACTGTGTATTTAGCCAACAGAATGTTGGTGTAGGAAGCGGAGGAGGTGATCATAACGTAAGTTAGAAATGCTATGGAATATCTGTCATTATTCAACTTTATTGTAAATTGTTAAGGGGTTCTAACGTGTATTGTAACTTTTTAAGAGGTTCTAACGCGTAATCAACTTACAACTGGAGAAAACTGCTCAAAACTGTAGACCGTTTAGATCATTTTAGTTATCACACATCAGCCATCTACCATGTTCAGTGTCTTATTCACTCGGCCATGTTTGGGCCATTGGATGCTCCAGACTTAAACAAGTCAGAAACAATGAGTGCAGAAAGAAAATGTATTTTTAATCCATACTTCCGACATGGTTATCTATCCTGTTTATTTTTTATAGCGTTATGGTGTGTGGAATAAGAAATAATCAATTCTCTTTCTCTGCGCTAGATGTTGCCATGCTTTGTGTCTTCGCTTCAGTTCTTTTGGCCGATTAAAACATATCTGCAAAATCTGCTGTGTTTGTACTGTTGAAAGGAAATCGTCTCGTTCTGCCAGCGAAAGCAGAAAAGGAAGTTATTTGAATAGTCTTGAACTCTGAAAGTGCTTTTAAAATTTTTGAGGCCCTGCGTACCTATGCATGAAAAAATGCCGTCTTATACAGGGTGCCCCAAAATGGTGGTAATTCTATATCTAATAGAGATAAATGGACAGTATAAATTGAAAAAATTCAAAATAAGGTCGGTAATAATATTCCGTTAAGAAAATTTCCTCTCGTTCATTTACAAAAAGTTACATTTTTAAAATTTATATACGATTCCCGTAAAAAAAAATTCCAAGTTAGTAAAATGTGCCCCAAACACTATGATGTATCATATTTGAGCCTATCATCATACAATGGCGCAGAGATATTTTTAAAGAAAAATGATCGGGGATTATACATGATTTTATATGTAAACGATTATTGCTGGAGTGGAAAAAATATTTTCTTTCGTAATTTCTGTGCGACCTCGGAAATGCGATCATTCGACGTGATTTTTTCCCTTCGATAGCAATTAAAAGTGGTTTAAGTCAGCGTTATATTTATCATTATATCTCTGACACTTTTTAAGATATAGTTCTCAAATTGTATAAGTCAACTCTTTACTGTATGGGACACATTTTACTAAGTTCGAATTCTTTCGTATGGGGGTCGTATAAAAATTTAAAAAGTGCAACTTTTTGAAAATGAACGAGAGGATTTTTTTCTTAAAGGATTCTTATTTTCGACCTTATTTTGAATATTTTTTCAATTTACACTACCCACTTATCTCTAATAGATAAAGAATTAAAGCCCATTACCGCCTTTTTGGATCACATGCTACCATAATATCGCTAAAACTGCTAATAACATGTGGAAATTTGTACATTTTGAAATATTTTCCAAACGCTCATAAGAATGGTATAAAGTGTATATTTCTGAAAACCCTTTTTTTTGTCTTTTGTAAATTTCATTTTCATGCTTGAAATTTCTTAGAGCATGAACCATTCTCATAACTTGTGCTATGCTTGGCTATCCTATTTTTTCAACACATAAAAATCGTGAAAATGTGCAGTCGAGTTCGCATAATACAGTAGCCCCTTTTCCCACGAAAATGTATTCTAATAAGCAGGATATTCCATTATCCAGGATCACGCGACTAATTATTAAAACGGGCATTCCTTTAACCAATGCTCCATCGGGTTCGACTGAATGAGATATCTAACTTCACATAAATAAAAAATAATGAAAAATAATTCAGGTAAATTAATAACAGAGGTTCGGCCGCCCAGGTGGTGTAGTGGCTAAAGAACCATTCTATCACGCCTTGGGTCCGGGTTCGAATCTCGAATTGTAAAATTACTAAGTCAGTTGATTACAGCGCGAGTAACGAATTTTCAAAATTCCTAAAGAAATCGTCATAGCTTAATATTATCACATTAGATATTTTGCGATTTACCGCCAAATAATGAAAATATCGCCAATTTCGGTTCATTTTTCAAAGCACTTTTTTCCGTACCATATTTGGCAATCTATCTCAAAAGTCGCCAACATTGGCGAATTTTCTCTAAACTTTCAACTTTCTATAAACTGCCATTGACTATATTGTAATGGAATTATTTTGAGTGCTCTTCTAGAACTATTTAACTATACAGACACTCTTTTCGATGGAAAGCTTCATCTTGTATTCCTTAACAATATATATAAATTTTGTTTCATTTCAATTAGTCAAATATCTCTAAAACTGGAAGTCGAAGCCCGTTGTGAAGGCAATTGCAATGGGCTCTAGAAAATAAAAACGTTTGACGAAAACGTGTGTACACTTAATAAACTTAATCTTCGTCCACCTAAAATAAATAGCTTCATGTTCAATTTTTACTATATACTAGCTGCGTGCCCGTTCTCCGCACGGTAGGGAAAGAACATTTCCCTTACACATTTAATTCGAATTAAACCCAATGATGCGGAATCTAAAAAAGTGAGAAATTATTTAAATCGTGATAAAACGTTGACGTCATGAGTGCAGATCTGAGATGACTGCAGCATGATGGCACAAACACTGTGTCAGTGTCACTGTCGATCAAAAAAGAAGCAACTTTTCTTGAATGACCTTGCCTACGATTTTTCTCGATGGGTCCGGTATCGGGGAGCTGCTTCAATAAGTTGCACAAGACGCTAGGCGCTAAATTGAACTCTCTGCAAATCTGGAGACTATCCTGCTTATAGTCTCCACACATGGGATCTAGGTCAAGGGGTGAGGGTATCCTCCGTGGGAGTCTTTCTGAGGGGTCCTAAACCGTATTTACCCTACGTTTAGGGGGAAACCAGCCATATATGTTTCCCAACATATGCATGTTGCAAGTGCATTTTTATTTGCCGAACGGAATACAGGTAAACTCCGAACGGTCAGGTCGGCGGACGCGACCTGTTTCGAACCAGAAACCTTCTGTCTCCTAGTTCAGAGCGCTATGCCCTCGTTCACAGGTCTGACTAAGTCATTGCCAGGAGAATATTAAAAGCACTTGGGACCTTAGTTGTACACATGATTGCAATGTCATTCTCGTACGCGATAAATCCTCAGGTGATTTATGTTTGATTTTCATTTCATATATTCCTGACTTTTCACAATCTCTTGGTTTTTGGGTCTTGCGTGCACATAATCAGTTATCATTTCTCATTAACGTGACTGAATTAAATAGTTCTCCCTATCGCCACTTCTACACCAAAAACGTCAATCTGCATTTTCCTCGTTTCAAGAGAAACGCTTACAAACGATCATTGCTTCAGTTTATACTGAATAATCCAGCGGTTTTCAACCTTTTAAAGTCGCGTCTCCACAACAAAGGCTAACTTACGGTGGCGCGCGCGCCCCTCACATTTTACAGCATACATTCAGTTTTTTAACCTTTAATAATGAACATTTAATCGAATTTTCTACAAAATAATGTTATCAGTAAGTTTCAATCAATGAACATTTTAAGCGAAAATGAATATATTTTTGAGTAAATATCAGAATAAATAAGATGATTTAAAAAAAAAAAAAAAAAAACATGCATCACTACTTGTTGTTTGGTTTTTCTCGTGCCCTACCCCTGCAAACGTTCTGCGCCCTCCTTGGGGTTTCGCGCCCCACAGGTTGAGAAACACTGGATTAATAAATTTTCTTGCAAACTAATCGGAATTAAGATATGAGGCTTTGACATAGTACACAAGATTTATTAAAGACCTTGAAAATGAATTTAGTTAAAAATAACCGAAATTACAGGTTCGCGTTATCGACGTGGTGATTGGGGTAATGTTCTAATTATTTCATATCCAATGCGTTTTCATTTTTCGCCTCTTAAGAGCTGTAGAAATAAGTGTTTGCACTTAATTGTTAAATGTAACAGCTTAAGTGGCAACAACGGATTCCGTTACTACGGAAACTGTAGCAATATTAAAAATAGAACATAAAATGAAATTTATTTATGCTTGCTAGAACTGCCATATTGGCGTAATTTACGCGTGAGTCGAATTAAGCGAAAAATACTGCAACTTCAATTAACCGTTATTATGAAAATTTAAAATTTTCCCGTGATTTTTTGCTGCCAGCTGACTAAGGCTCACAGTACTTTTTTGCGGCCGGCTTCAAAATGTTATTTTGAGCCCCTTTACATGCATATGATGGCTATAAAATGAAATTATTTTATGATGAAAGTGAAATAATGAATACAGTCGCTATTCTCCAAGAAAAATAATAGCTTGATGAAAAAATGGGTTGTTATATGTGTATTTATCTAGTTAAAATATTATATCAATAACCAAGTGTAGCTAGCTGATAATAAAGGTTTAAAAACTCATGAATCTAACCAGAAGTAAAAAAAAAATAATTTTATGCATGCGTTTACCTTTGTATGTTCCTCCGCAAAACAAAAGCAAAAAGAGAAGAAACAAATTAAAAATTTATTCAAGTACAAAATATCAAGGTATGGATTTATATTTCTTCAAAATAATACCTATTGTATTTACATATTCCGTTCTTCTTATAATGTTTACTATTATCCTGTAAATGTTCATGTTTACTTTCGGCTTGCCATTCTAGAAACGCAGTTGTAGAGTGCAGTTAACCTTCCTCTAAACCAACGGGAAAATCCTTTTGTCTGCTCGGCTTCTGGGGGATTATTTACGTCCAAAAGACTTGCTGGAAAGAAAACGCACTTCGTTAATGGCACCTGAAGTACTTCATTTTGAAAATTGCTTCATAAATTCATTATATTGAAGAAAATATTAAAATAATTCAAAAAATTGCGCCTTTAAAAAATATAATGAAATTCCGCAAGAGCACTTGCGTAACTAAGTGTAAATTGGGTTTATCTTAAGTACAATTCTTCGTGTAAAAATCAAAGTAATAATACAGGTATTTATTATTCCTAATATTGAACAAGCCAATGTTTTATGAAAAAATTTTTTAATTAAATACTACACATTGTGCATTTAGTTTATCACAACTGATAATCTAATTTACTATGGAAATTTGTTTAAAAAAAATCACTCGAGAATGAAAGAATAAAAGATATAAAATTTCTAGAAAACCCTGAAAATTAGAAACCAATACTTATATTTTTTTAGTAAGTCGAATGATTCAACGTTCTGAAATAAACATAACGATTTTGTACAATGTGTTTATTTAACAATATTTGCTTATCAAAATAGAGCCGGACGAACTTTGATTTAAACCATTCTTAGCATTAAATAAGATAGATATTTCATAAAATAGTACATAGGACAAGTACAACGTAGTCAAATTTCAACACGACTTGCAATTCTTTCCATCTACTCACGTGGCTAGAGGTTAAAGTTTTTTTTGCAACTGAAGAAGGTGGCCATCTCTTGCACCAATCGAAACGATCACTCTGAGTGAGTACCCTATTTTGTGCGTTATTTTACAAAGATTTTGATTATCCTTACCAAACTATTGTTGGATGTTTTGGTTACAACATGAAGCATTTCTTTACAACTTATTTTTTTCTTATTGTTTGGTTAAAACGAAGCAAATCAACTATTACGTAAAAGAATCATCAGTTGTATATGATTTGATGAATTTTAATTAAAACTAATCTGCATAATGTAAAATGAACAGTAAAAAAAACCTTCATAAAGTCTATAAAACTCAGGGCACATTCGAATTGCAAGAAGAATTTCCTGTAGAGGAAAGGAAACTCAAAATTTTAGACTTTTTATAAAACAAAACCCATTCATTTTTAATCTAAAAAGTTAAATGGGAAAGTTTGAGCTACAGATTTTCGTAATTACA
>JAWZYV010008321.1:0-28691 GCA_038373885.1 Cheiracanthium punctorium
ATCTATAGACCAGGTGGTATAATATATACCAGTCCTCAAATAAAATACCAGGTTTCAAATTTTAAGTCTCGCCAAAGGTGCCAATACACCCATTTTGCAAGTAGTTTTTTTCAGGCAATCATTCGAAGCATTGGGACTCTAGCAGCCAGCAATTCAAAAGTGGAAAACCGGTTCCGACACGCGCAAACAGTAAAAGCAGGCATATTTTGAAAATTATCAACTATAACGTGTTTTATTTCATCGTTATCTCGATGAGAAGAGTTCAATTTTCTGAAATTGGCGGAATTCCCCCAAGTTAAATCAATTCTAATAAACAACCTATACACTTGTTTTTCAAAAATGCTATTTCCTTAAGCTCTCAGTAAAATTGCGCCAAAAATCCTAAAACTGTGCAAACCGCTAGGACTCACTTCTCTAAAAAATCGGCCTGTAGCCATTTTATTTTTCGCCAAACTAAAAAAATTTACATATTAGTCTCGGAAATCTTCAATCCTCATTGTTTTGCCGTATAAAACATTTGATTCCTGATCTCATTTCTTATGCGCACACGATATTATAATTAAAAAAACTAACCTTACAAATATAAACTAAAAAAAAATCATTATTATTCTTTTATTTTTACTTTAAGAATTTAAAACATTTTATTCGGCAAAATCGCCACACCACGGCAACCACGATGCTTATTTCACACTTTTTCCACTACAGGGGTTACAATTTACGGAAAGCTTTCTGCGAGTGAGAACATAAAAAATTCCGGGGGAACGGGTTGGATTTTCAAAATTTTTAAATAGGGATGGACGCGAGACGGGCGAAACGAGAACGTCTCGTCTCGTCCCGTCTCGCAGTGGTAAACCTCTGTCTCCTCTCACAAACACTTTGTCTCGTCACGCGTATCGCAGGGATATTGCCTGTCTCGTCTCGCGTCTCGCGCGAGACGTCTCGCAAAATTAAGGACTGCGATTTTTTTACCATATTTTTAGTAACATTAATACTGGTTTATTGAAAATTAATATTAACAATAACAATTAGTTACATATTACCATATTAGTACATATATTAGTTACCATATTAACCCATATGGTTATTTAAAATGATAAAAGTTCCGATTTGGTCCGTATATTATCCGATTTAATCCGTAATTTATTTCCGAAACTGCGTAAATGTAATATGGTTGATGAAAGTTTCATTTGCTTTTGAAAATAAATAAAGCTTTGAATTTTGTTAGAAATGATGCAAAACTCAGGACATGTTGCGCAAATAAAATTTTAATCTAATTAAGCGGCCCCAATGTACGGAATAGTGAATAATTATAGTGAGCGGAATGGTGAATAATTAAAGTGAAGCTTACTTATCCCCCCTCCCGTTTTAGTGTATGAGATATGGGTTTCATATTTAATCGTGGGAACCCGGGTTTAACCTGTTCATTTACACCGGTACGGGCAACCTTTGGAAGGTTGCGAGCCAAAATTTAGGATGTTAGGGACGTCACGGACCGTATAAGTGGGATTTTTGATTTGGTTTATATTGATTGTCTATGGCGGTGCTGTCCAACCTTTTTATCGCCGCGACCTGGTCAGCGTTTGATAATAATTTTACCGCGGACTGGTCAGGGGAGGGAGTACGCCTATTGTTTTAATTTAATTGTGCTTAAACATACCTTCAAAATATATACAGTTTCACAAAAAATGAATGTAAAATGATTTAAGATTTTATCTCACTAGGACGCTAAATGAATGAGAACACTGAGCTTATTTCTTTGCAACGAGTTGGTTAGATCTGGAGGTAAGAAGCAATGACACCCAAAGTGTGTTGCTTATGTACAATTCATTCCTTTATTCTGTTATTTTGGTTCTTGTCAGTGCAGAAAATCCCGCTTCACACAGTTAGGTTGTTGGAAATGGCAATAGGGATTTAAAAGACTGGAATTTTAATTCATAGTCTTGAAATATTTAATAAGCAGTAAAATAATGTAAAATAGTCATGAGATTTTTTTCTGTTACAAAATCTGTTCTGTATAAATTAGCACAAACCCAAGAAACTCGAGACCTCGAGAGAAATGCACGACAGAAAATAAAATGGAAATAATGTAATTTTTCTTGAGCAACCCGGTACCATTTGATCCGCGGACAGGGGGTTGGGGACCACTGGTCTATGGAAATTTGAAATCTTCCACTTGCTGGATAAAATACCCTGGAGGGCCACATCCGGGCCGCGGGCCAGGGTTTGCCGATATGTGATTTACACTATCAAAAAGAAGAGACAACAGAAAGGACTTGTGAGCGTTGGATTTGCGCAATCACTCCAGTAGATCATTCATTTGCGTTCGCATAGCTTGGCTTATGGCGAAAGACAGTGCCGTAAAAATAGGGAGGCATGGCAGGGCGAATGCCCGGGGCCCCCACATGTAGGGGCCTCAAAATCCATACAACTATTTCTTCAACCACTTGGATTTTTTATCTTTTATAACGTTTTAGATTTGTACATTTACTATTCAAAACGGATCACCTAACACTGTTTAAGCAGAAAACAAAAAAGTTGCTTACTGTTTACAAAATAGCTAACAGCTCACCAACAGATCCGCTGTATTACGATACGTACAGCTGATTATGAAAAGTTAAATTTATATACCAGTATTTCTAGAACCAAAGTTCTTTAACTAATGACCTTGTGTTCCCTTTATTTGTATTCTAGAAAAACATGATCTGGGCCTCAAAAAGCCACTCTGAAGCAAGCATCCCTTTTGGGGGGCCCTCTTATTTCTTAAAATTATCATATCACTTAGGTAATTTAAAGCAAATGGCAGTTTTTTCTTTTTGTTGTAATTATTACTTACAAATATTTTATGTACTTACAAATAATGTGCAGATGCATAATCAGTGGTGTACACCGACTTTCTTTAAGAGAAGGGGGAATGGAAGTAATCTTTTGGTTAAATAAAAGCCATAATCTATATGTTTAAAATTAAAACTGTACGGACTTTATGTTAAAAATGCATGGACAAAGGGGGAGGGACTGAATCCTCACCCCCACACCATTTGTGCACGCCACTGAGCATAGTAAATATATGGAGCTGAACCACACTTTTCTAGAGTAAGTCAATGCTCGGAAATTTCTTTTTCCTTTTAATGAGGATCTAAATTAGGAATGGCATGGCATACAAAGGTCCAAATGCCAATTAACACGCTCTACTTTTTCTCGCAATATCGTAAAACTCAAAATTAGCCAACTTAAATTGGACATCTTTGTCCTTTATTCCCCCCCCCCCCTCCAAAAACCAAAGACATTAGAATATACTAGAACGAGTATATTCTAATGTCTTTGCCAAAAACCAATGGTTTGAGTCCCTCTTGCAAAATATTTTAATATTTGTTGGTCGTCTTTTTCTTTTACTTGTGCAATAATCAGAGTTCACATTATTTTACATTCATTATACAAATGATTCGATAATTATTTGTATAAAAACCCAAATTAAAAATAAAAATAAATGTTATATTCCAGCTGGAATTCATGTAAAATTCTTGCGATACTTCAGTATCCGATTTCAAATACCCGTGTTACAACCAATGCGTATCCATGCTAAAAAAAAGTTTGCTTCTTGTCATGTCAATGCCATTCTGTCCGTACCTTTTGTTAGTTCAGGCATCACGTAAAAACGACTGAAGCGAATGAAGAAATTTGCTGTCATGATAGAGGTCACTCAACTTAAAAACATAGGCGTCCAAGGCAAAAAAGATGCTATATGATTTGAGATATTGATGAAAATGCGTTCTACTCCTTACAAACTTCGAAGATCCTGTTTACAAAAAACTACGTATAACATGGTTATGTAGGATGGTTAATACGAAGTATGTCTCCCGACGATGCAATACAGGCCTGACAACGCCTAGGCATGCTGAGTATCAAATGATCAATCTTGATCTTGGGATTATTACACCACTCATCAAGCAATGCACTCCAAAGTCCGGTAGACAGGTGGGAGGGGGTTGACGGCTCAATTCGTCGCCAAGCATATCCCACACATGCTCTATTGGATTCAAGTCCGTGAGTATGCTGGCCAATGCATACGGTGATACCTCCGATTGAAGCATTCGTCTACAATGTTTGCACAGTGAGGACGGGCGTTTATCCATAAACACAAATTCAGCACCATGGCGCCCGAAACAAACGTACATGTTGTTCCAGAATGACATCCCGATAGATGTGGCCTGTCATCGTTACACTCTGAAATGCATCAGTTCGAACCAAGAATATTCTCAATCGAGATCTTGCGACCACCGTAAACGAGTGCATATGGTGTTCCCTCTTGGTAGTAACGGGTACTGAGCGCCTCAGATGAATGTTGGCGGAATCGATCAGACTAGATGGCTCTCGAAAAACTATCAGGAGTCCAATTTTTCAAAATGTTGATCTAATTTTGAGATTTCGCGAAAATTATTTCAGTAAGTGGTATATATATCATCTCGCGCATCCCATAATTACGACAAAGCGAATCTAATGGTATTACTAGTTACTCTTGTAACCTGTAATATTTTGAACAACTGACATAAAAATCTATCTAAGTTCCGCTTTCTTTACTTTGTCAACACTGACAACATTCATTCCATAGGCGTAGAGTTAACTATGGGCCCTGTGCTGTGCTCTACCCACTTAATATTTGTGAATAGGGGCTGAGCCACCCTAGTAATTTACCACTCAATACAGAAAATAATTTTTTTATGCTAACATAAACAAATAGTATTTCACGCCATTTACAAACGTTAAAAAAAACCTTTACTTGGACTTCATTAAATACTTCAGTATATGAAATTAAAATACCTTGTTGTTACAAACCAAGTGTGCTCTTTAATGGCTAAAAACCGCTTTTATAAGGAATAATACTACTTACATCATGAACACATAAGAGCTATATTGATGATTTATTAATGTTTCTGTGTTGTTTTGTGTTAAGGTAAAGCTACGAAAGAGCTATCTGCTTAGAAGGGGTGCAATGGGAGGAGGACCTGTAACGCGTATTCACGTTACATCTGGAGAAAACCGCCCAAAACTTCGATAGTCGCACGGCAGGATAGAACCCTGCCTTCAAAACCTTCACAGAGACCTTCACAATTCAGTCATCTTACCATGTTGTATGTTGAGTGTTATTCCCCAACGGTGAGCGGAAAAAACGCCACTTTTAATAGTGACACAGGATGTAACATGGTCGTTATATGCTAGTCGATGAGGCAAGAGCGCAGCCAGAAAATTTTGTCGAGGGGGTTGTATAAGATACAATTTTGTATTGATAAACTTAATTTCTTATTCACGACAAAAATCTGAAATCTCTTAATAACTAATTTTGAAAGTTTCGCAGGGAGGTATATCCCGATATCCCACTCCATGGTTACGCTTCTGCAGTGACGTGCGAAATGGGGGGCGGCTTTGGGGCTCGAGACCCCTCCCCATACCTTTGGAGGATGATAGAAAATAACCATATATTGGTGTCTTTTCCAGTGTCCAGAATCCACATACTTTATTTTTTGTCTGGAAACCGATCATTAGCGAAATTCTCGATACATTAATTCCTCACCCTTGTTTTTTTCCGGGAAAAAAAAACGGTCACTCAATAGTTGTTTGTGGGTGGAATAGCGAACGGAAGTCTTCATGTCAATTGTGAAAGCAGCGGTCATCTTGCAACTTGTCACCGCTCTGGCGCCTTATCTCCCAATCTGTTCGGAGGTGTCCTATTGTTGAGGGGAAAAAATTCTTCCGGTGATAGCCCACCTACTTCCACGTGCTGAGATAGCTCGCCCTCCGTAGGTCCATCCATTCTGTTCTGGAGTGAGAGGTCATCCATCGTGTCGGCAAATCCAAAAGACACCGGGCAATTATGTCCTCGGGACATCTCTCTCCCGACATTTCTGTTTTAACTGGAACTCTGTAGTAGGGACCCTCCGATAACTGATATTCTGCGTAAAAAAAAAAAAAAAAAAAAAAAAAAAGCTTTGGCATCTCAACACAAAGCATGCGTTTCCTTTCGGCCCCAGTCCTGTGTTCAAAGTTTGTCTTTTTAAATGACTGGAGGAAGCGTTAAGGATAAAGAGAAATTCTACGAGGGTTGTTCCTCATCTCATAGCGTGAAGTTTTAAAACAGGAAAAGATCTTATACATATAGTAGTATTTTACAATATTTCTTTATAAGTATAGCGCTTTTGCTCATTTTGAAAGACAATTTTTGTGTTTATTATTACTTTTTTTTTCTTCTTTCTTGACATGATCAGTGGCATACGCAGACTTCCTTCAAGAGGGGGTTATAGACATAACTTTGTGTTAAAATGTAATATTTAAGCTAAAATAAATGTGTGTAAATGTATAAATGTGTATAAATTAAATGTGTATAAATGTAATATTGTGTAACGTAATATTTAAGCTAAAAATTGAAAATTTGTGGACATTTTGTTAAAAAAATTTTGACAAGGGGGGAGGGGTGAACCCCCAAACCCTCCCCCTTGCGTACGCCACTGGACATGATGAATACTGGGTGACTGTTGATAAAAGTACATAGTATAGTTTTTGAAGAACCAGTGAAAAAGCAGTGGAAAGAGAAAAACCGCACAACATTAAATGGGTTTATTTTTTCAAATGAATGTGAGTGTGCGTGTGTGTGTGTGGGGGGGGGAATAAAAAATGTAAAGGAGTGGGCATCCGAAAGGGCGCAAACAGAGGTATATTCATGTATTTTGTATTTATCTCTATTGAAAGTTGACATTCCGATAATTTTTCAAGGTCAGTGGCCTGATTTTTAAGTGCACAGTAGCCCCATTGCCTCTATAGCTTTTGGTGAAGTGATTTTTTTTTTTTTGTATCACTAGGGGCCAAGGCCCCCAGACTCGCTACGCTCGCTTTTCGTATGAGACATTCGGCCCCTAATCAGGCTTATTCGTAAAAAAGACATAACCCGACAGACAAAACCCGAACAGACAAAACCCGAAGATTGGATCAGATAGAATGTTACTGAGCTACGCATTGCTTGGTTCTTGCATGTTCATTGGTACATAAAAATTTAAACTTCACACTACAGTAGAACCCCTCCCCCTCATAACACGGAAGATATTTTGTTATGGGAATCCGTGTTGTACGGGTTCTGAGCTATACTACACCTGGCGTGCGGACTCCGCTTATAATCGCTGGAAAAATTATTTGCACTCTTCAGAAACACAATGATTTTCAATGTTGCCATCCAAAAGTTATATTAATTAGGAGCTAAAGCATAATAAAACCAGAACATCTGTTTCAGTTGTATTTTTAATAATGTAAAACCTATTGGACACCCTTCGAATTTGCCACCCATTGCGATTTTTCATTATTTGGCGACTTGCGTACATGTAAAGTTAATAAAAGCTACGGAACAGATAGGATAGCTTGCCATCAATGGCGACTTTTCATTATTTGGCGATTTATACATGCTCACAACCTATAATTACTGTTCATGTAAGGTTACCGGAAAACCATTATCCATATTTTCATTTAAATAATCGTTTGCAGATTGGCGTACTTAGCACCACGAATTATACCATCTCGTCGTGCTAGCAAATACTGCCATAATGGCATAGTTAACGCCGCCAAATATTTCTACTGGTAGCAAATAATCCAGCTGGACGAGAACCGGCTTTAAAATAATCTGCATTTTAATTATTTTTTATTTTCAAGATATTAGTTATTCTGTTTTGGAAAAAGGAATAATCGCTAATTCTAAACTCCTGTTGTCTAAGCGAACTTACTATTTGAAAATTGTCAAATTTGTGTTTTGAGTTACTTATTTCATATAGTTTTTATTTTGGCGTAAAATGGGCGTAATTCTAACTCATGTTTGTAAACTCATGTTTGTAAATTTCACGCGATTCTAGATACTTGGAAACGCTTTGTTGCAAAGGAATGAATGATTTTATGCCAAATCTGGCAACCATTCGGTTTATTTTTTCAGTTTTTTATTAATATCTTCTAAAATAATTCGATTTTCGAAATTTAAATCAGCTTAGCAGGTTCCTCGGAATTTTTCGAATCTGTGGGCACCTTAGTCGAAACTCAAATCCCCACGGTTTAGGAGGAGATACGCTGACAAGCTTTTGACAGCGGCGGCGACAGCGGCCTTTACTTTTTTTTAGAATAGAGAGATTTTTACACGAAAATGTATCACACTCTGAAGTTTTGCAAGCCGAAGGAAGGGAAAACATGATAATATAAACGCAAAGAGAAATAGTTTTAAAAAAATTGCTTGCATTTCTTTCCGTCCGATATTAATATATAAGAATAAAAAATGTCATTTAAATCTCTTTAAAATAGGCCAACCATAGGGATTTAACCGCCCCTAGAAAGTTGTCACCAGGGTGAGCGCCCCCCCCCCTACGCGCGCCGCAACGTGCGGGAAAGTTTGAGAATAATATCGGTACAAGGATATTTCAACCAAGGATATTCAACCATATTTCAACCTACTCAGACTAAGCATCAATGCGAATGCAAGTTGCTCTACTTCTAATCTCTCTCTGATATACCCGAAACCCGATTATCACAGGGGCAAGGGGGGGGCGGTAGTCCGGTGCCCCTGAAGAAAAAGGGGGCCCATATATATCCCGATTATCTAAATTATAAATTCATATGTACTGAAATAGTAATTGTGGGAAAAAAAGTGAATTTCCTCTATAATATAGGTATTACCTAATTGTCTATCACTAGATCAAGTTAGAGATATTTTTTGGGGGTGATAAATACGATTTGATTAAAGTACAAAAACTACAGTTAACTTAAATACTAAACTACAGTTAATGCAATTTTCGAGTACAGCAGCGGTCAAAACTGGGTTAAAATGCTTAAAAAAGGTAGGCTCAGTAAAGGGGCTTAATGCGTAAAAAAGGGGACAGTAAGGGGGGCCCCAAACTTAATGCCCCGGGCCCCGTCTAAAAGTGGTCAGATTTGAACATACCTTACCGCCTTTCCTATTTACTTATTATTTTTCTTTCAACTCTTCTCTGTTTTCTTTTTTTTTCCGCCTCTTTCTTTATCCTCTCCTTTGTGTGTTTTGTATATCTCTCGTCTCTTCTAATTTTAAATGTTACGTGTTTGTGCGTATTGTAGAGTGCTGATAGTATACCAGGACCGAAAAAAAGGAGACGCAAGTTAAACGGTAGAGGCTTCAGGCAAATGGTCGCTTTTCAGATCGTATTTATGCGAGACGGAAGAAAATGCGAGAATTCTCGCGAGAAATCTCGCGCGAGACAAGACTCTGTCTCGTCTCGCGTCTCGTCCCGCAAAATATTTTTTTTCTCGTCTCGCGTCTCGTCTCGCAAAAAAAATGCCTGTCTCGTCTCGCGTCTCGTCTCGCGGGACAATGCGAGAACGCGAGACAATGCGAGAATTCTCGCGTCTCGCGTCCATCCCTAGTTTTAAAGTGGATTATCATTTATTCTATATTATTCTACGTATCTGTGCAAAATTTCAGGCTGATAGGTCCATTTTTGTGGATTTGTATACTACCTAAATCGACAAACTGACAAACAGAATTTCATTTTTATTTATAAGATAACCTACTCTTGTTTTTAAAAGTACACTCTCATTAAATTGCGCCAAGCGCTAGAATCATCTTCTGAAAATCGTATATCAACCATTTTATTTTTTGCCAAAATAAAAAGTTGCACATTTTAGTCTCGGAAAATTTCCAAATCCTATTTTTAATTTGAGTATAAAAGAGTTCATTCCTGCTCTGATTTCACATGTACACGATATTTTAATTACAAAACAGCCTTACAAATATTCTAAACAGAAAAAAAGAATATTCTTTTATTTTTAATTCAAGAGTCTAAATCATTTAATAAATTTACCAAACATGGCAACCTCGATGCTTATTTCTCACTTTTTCACTGCAGGGATTACAATTGCGGTATTGCGGAAAGTAAAAATTGGTGTTTTTGACGCGGTTTTTTATCAATATCTCCTAAACTAATTCGAATTTCGAAAAAATCGCTTCGAGGTGTATCGGGACCCATGCTGGAGAATTTCCGTACAAAATTTGGTAGGTCTACGATCACCCGTCTGCGAGCTACGCGAGACACAGACAGACAAACTATAACTGACTAACGGACAGTTTACGCATTGCTTTATTTATATAGATGCTAATCAGAATTTGCGAAATTTCAAAACTATATCAAGTCTGACGTGGCGTTTAAGTTACTCATTTGCTTACCGTTTGTGGAACAAATTAGAAGACTTAAAAAAACAATACTTGAAAGACAAAATCAGCGCATTTTCATTTTGATACAGCAGAATGCTATAAGTCGTATCTGAAAGAACTTTCTATAAACTTTCCTTGTACATGAAATTCATGACAACATATGAAGCCTATTTTGATATTTGTCAATTATTTTCTCCATCTGTGGCTGCAACTATGAAAAATTATATCTGTCGAAAGCTTTTTGAAAATTCCTTTTTTCAAATCACTCCTTGAAAATGTAGCGGAGAGCCAGAACGTTTCTTTCGTGATTATTATTTCGTCGTTACAGACAAAAGATCGACTCTAAAACACTCAAATGTTAAAAACACTACATTTAGCTTTTAATTAACATTGAATATAAATTTTAAGAGCAAATAATTTTTTTATACGTAGTTTATGCGAATGTTAGCAAAATTTCAAAATATAATTTTTTTTCTGCGAAATTTCTGTTTTTTTATTTACAAAAATTCCGTACCTCTGATGATATGAAATTTGGTGACATAATAGGTGGTTGCTCCGCTTAAATTATAGGCGTTGAATTTTTAAAATATGATTACATTTTGAGATTTTCAAAAATCATTTCAAAAATCGTAAATTTTGTGTCAGCATTTCGAAATAAAGACTACAGGAAATGGAGCGAAATTTGGCGACTTAATAAGTGGTCGCTCAAATTCAATTCTAGGCTTCCAATTTTGCTAAGGATTAGATTCGACATTTTATGAAAATTATTTCAAAATGCATAAATATTCGTTCGCGCATCACAAAATAACCTCTAACGCGAATCAAATAAAATTACTTAATTACTCTCTAACCTGTAATCTTTTAACAATATACAAAAATTATAACTTTTCTTTCTTTACTTTTAACAATATGCTACTCCCATTCATTGTACTCCTATACAATGCTGACGAAAGGTCTTGCTTTTTGGAAATTTGCATTCAGTACTAACCCATGAGTAGTGAGAGACTACCCCGACACTCACATTCCGGCGGAGCAGGGATTGCACAACGGGCGGAGCAGGGGTTACATAATCCACGATGTGCTAAGAGGGGGGGGGTGGAGTTGAATGACAGCTGATGGAGGAGAATTTGGTCGGAGCAGGGGAGACGGAGTTGAGTGGCAGTTGGTAGATAAGACAGAAGCGTACAGATTTCTTTTTCTTGCATCATTCCTAATAGAGGGGACTCGGAAAAAAGTTTGATTTTTTTTTCTAATAATTACTGACTACAACTATTTATGTAGAGACCGTCTTGCAAAGTATAAAAGAGATGTGATTATGAAATAGGAAGTAATTGTAAGGATGACTCTTAGAAAAAAATTTTAATTTGTGTTTTTTAGAATTTTGATTGTGAATTTTTCAGACATAGAAAATTATGCTGAGATACGAACTAAGAATATGTAAAAGAAATTACTAGCTAATGGTTTCATTATTGAAGATAAAAATTAAAGTTGGGTTTTAACTAGTTGAATGGTATATGTTTTATGCAAACTAATACAGAATAATAGAAAGAATTGTGTTTAATGTTAGGATAACGATACTTTGTGGGTTTTTTTTTTTTTTTTTATCCATAAAATGGTATATGTTAATTTTTCAGACGTAGTATTGGATTTGTGTTTTTGGAATTCTAAATGTGAATTTTTCAGACATAGAAAATTTTGCGCAGATATGAACTAGGAAGATTTACAAGGGATTACCATTCTTTTAGCTTTAGATTTTTTTTTTTTTCAGTTAACTAAAAATAGTTAAAATTATTGATGTCTATCATCTAAATAAAGAAAATACGTTTCAGATTTAAAAAAAAAAATCATTATGGTAAAATTCTGTTTAATAATGAAACTTAGAAACTATTTTAGTGAAAGCGAAATCTACTGTATGGATTTGCCCCTAAAAGTTAACTTCACAGTACACCCGTTGACTTAACAGCTATACTGTAAAGATATAGCTATATTCTTCTTATACGTGTAAAAATATCATGTCCCACCCTACAACCAGTACCACATTATAATGTAAACCTTTTACAGAATAATAGAAATAATTATGTTTAATGTTAGGATGAGACTTTGCGAATTTTGTGATAAAATGACATTGGTTATATCTTTAAACCTTTTAAGCAAGTATTAGTATTGATAGATTTTTTAAAAAATCCTACAGTATTGAAAATAAAGTTTAGGTTTATACTAACCGATCAGGAAATCGCGGTTACATGGTAATTTCCTTATATGACTTTAGAACTTTACGATACGTTTTTTTAGAACTTTACGATAAAATAAGTTACAAGCGAGTAAATGAAATTGCAGTTTTAGATCTAACTATCAAGATATTATAGTTATAAAGTAATAATATATCAATTCAATAATAGGAATGCTTATATTTTAAGTACAAAAGTAGCATTTATACAGATACAGACTAAACATGTGTTTCGTTTATGTTATAAGATCTCTCAAAAACGTTAAGTATTATAAATTTAACTCAGAAAAAATATTATTTTGATGGAAATAGTGTCATCGCATCTTGTTGCTGTATATTTTTACCTTTAATAAGGTATTTGCACAAAGATTGAACCACAAATGTTCAGTAAACATGCTTTCACTAAATAATTGATTAACTTTTTTTTTCTAAATCCTGTATCAACAAAGTGCAAAACATATTAAAGGTAACAAAAAAATTTTGCAAGTTTTACTAAACAAAATACTAAAAGGAATAACTGACACTAATAGTCAATACGATACTTGTAAAAATCTCTACGATTAAGCGAAATGCATTTTAGAAAATAAACATTATCAAGACATCATATTCAAATATTTACAAATACACTGAAAAAAGTCTAACATAACTATCAAATAATAGATAATATACTTGCGTATACTACAAAATATTTAAACAGAAATGCACTTACTTCATAACTTGAATGATTGATAAAATACATCATCAGTGTATTTTCATAACGTGAACTATTTTAAATTAGGCTTAGTATAAGCGATCGAAAAAAATGCATCCTACCACCACCACAGATAGAGTGAAAACAATTTTTTTCATATAAAAATACCTTGTCAAACCAGTTCTGTTAACCTTAATCTTGAAGCTTTGACCTTGAACCGGCATAACCTTGAAACGACCTCTTTGATGGTCACATGATTTTTTTGTAACCAAAGACATTATTTCATATATGTTAGATAAAGCGGCTGAATGCGAGGCTCACATTATGCTGTGAGTACCTTCACTTTAGACGTGTGTTTCTAGTTTTATACTTTAATTGATTTTTTTCACCGTGTTTTAAAAAATGTCTTTGCTTGAATTGATCGAAAATACTTTTAACATTGAATACACTCCTGAGTTTTACACTCAAAGTGATGCTGATGTGTTACTTCAAGAATTATCGCAATTACCTTTTGATGCAAAGCCTCTGCAAACTGGTGAAAAGGATAATACTTCGACTCGGAAAGTAATTGCTTTCGCGGATGAGGGAATAAATTACAGTTTCTCTGGAGTGACTGTCTCTGTTTTCCCTTGGTTACCCATTTTGCAAAAACTACGTGAATATCTACAGAAAGCAACAAATTATGAATTTAATTTGGTACAAGTAAACTTATCCTCTGACGGGCAATCTAAAATTGAAGACGGTAACAACGAAGATTTTTCTCTGGACCTATCATCATGTGTATGCATTCTAAGTTTTGGATCTAAACGAACTTTAGATTTTAAACCAGCGAACTGTGAAACCACTACCATTAAATTAGAACATGGTTCAATGTGTAAGATATATCCCCCAACCAGCAAACTTTTAACGTATGGTATTCCTTCTGAGCCTCATGTGACAGATCCACACATTAACCTAACATTCGTCAAAATGTGCATTTATGAACCTGCGCCGAAAAGACCAAAGTTGGACGATTGGGCGGATCATGCTTACCATACCTTATATGCTTCTGTAAATAGTACATGGCACTTGGAAAGACTTATCTACGTTTCGCTCCACGATGAAAAAACTGACTTGAAGATTCACATTAGACAATTTATTCAGAACGCTGAATTAGACTATATACCAACCAGTCAGGGAGTCATGATGGACCCTTCAACATGGATTGAATTTATTGTAAAACTATTAGATTTTACTAGATGTTATCACAATAGCTCTTTTATTTGTAATAATCAATTATCCGTATTTAATGACGATGGAAAATGCATCCTACAACAAATTTACAAAACCGGAGATTCATTTACATTAAATCCAATCCCCTTGATACTTTTAAATGACCAAGTATTAAAAACTTTGTGAAATGAGAAATGAAATATCAGAATGCATTCTAAAAACATTGTACACAACCACTCTGCCTCATATGACACTAAAATTAAAGCCGCAAAAGTGTTACCGTGAACCGCATTGTGAATATGAAATGGCTAAAGATCAATTAATGGATATAGTATCTCATGAAATTCACAAAAGTTTAAAGAAGCAATTTAATTGCATAGACCGAGTTCGGGATAATCCTTCACAAAGGATACATGCTTGTTCGAATAGAACACATGTTGATGAGAGAGATGGTCTTATAAACATTAAAGCATGGTTTATGCTCGAAGTGCCATATATTGCAAGAGAGATATGCGAGAACAAATGTACTTGTCATTATGACGGAGAATTTTTTTCAAACATTTTCTTCGAAGACTACGGAGAGTATTTTCAAAATGTATTTCTTCGTTCATTTTTTCAACCGTTTTTAGATTTTTCTAATCCCAAGGATGCCAAATCATGTGTAATTATGTGATGCTATTTGTGTATAACTAGTATTACAATTGTAAAAAATTTATTAAAACCATTGTGATTATACAGAAAAGGTATGCTTGCTTCTACAGCAGTGAGTTTTTACTGACTTATGTATGCTTATAGATTACTCATTGAAAAGTTATTATTTTCTTTTGTGTTAATAGTTTGTGTAGTTTAAAATACATTTTTTTTGTAAATAAATCAGTTTATATAAGAAAAAAATTATGTGTTTTCTTTATGTGTGCATTGATTACTTGCAAAATAAATACTTCTGAAATTTTACTAAAACAAAAAGTGATAAAGTTAACATACGTAGACAAGATTTCAGATTCTCTTTTATACTTATCTCTTAAATTCTATTACCATAACTTAGACAGTTAGAAATTTGACAAAAACTTATTGAAACTAGTATTATGAAAACATTAAACAACTGTATAGAAATAAAGTGGTCTTCTGATTAAAAGCATAAACCTAAGTACGTTAGGTAAGTTTGTCACATGAGAATTCACAACAGTAGTAATTTTTTGTAAAATGTACTTACATGAAAAAAAGGTATTTCCCACAATACTTAGTATACAACGTAGTATTTAAAATTACCACACATGTTTTACGTTCAAAAAATCTGAATTAAAAAAACGTGTTACATAATTTTAAAACATCAGAGTATTAACTTTGGTTATTTCTTGTAATTTTTCTAAAGTAATGGACTTGTATATATTTTTTGTTTTTGGTAAATATCGACTAAGTGCACGTGTTACATATTTTACAGACTGATCTACTTAGACTTACAAATTTTAAATAAATGTGTTTTTACTTTTTATACACAATACTTATTCAAACTTAGTACACTTTTGATTTGTGCATTTCCTACACATAATACTTGTTCAAACTTAGTACACTTTTGATTTGTGCATTTGCTACACATAATACCTATTCAAACTTAGTACGCTTTTGATTTGTGCATTTGCTACACATAATACTTGTTCAAACTTACGTACACTTTTGATTTGCGCAATTGTTACCAATATAAGGAATTTTTAGATATTCTATAATGTAAATCTTGTGTTGTAGGATTAAGATCAATTATCTGCACGAGGGATCTAGACCTGTAGGTGGGGCGCCCCCCGTGGGGGTCTTTCAAGGGGTCCTAACCCGTATTTACGCTATGTTTCGGAGAAAACCACGGAAAACTCCGGACGGTTAGGTCGACGGACGCGAGATGGGACTCAAACCGGGAACCTTCACACTTCGCCCGTCTACCATTTCCAGTGACATAACCACTGTGCCATGGTGAGGCCTCTATAATGTAAAAATCTTGGTACATTTTATTTGAAGTAACCGAGTATTTTAAATCAAACACTATAATTTTTAAAACATCGAAGTATTAACTCAGATTATTTTTTATCCACACTACTTGTTGAAACTTCGTAAACTTTTAATTTAGACATGTTTATGTGTTCTCATATGTTATGAAATTATTTCCAGAAATAAACTTAGTAATTCGAACTTTGTAAATTTCATAGAAGTAGTACGTTTAAAATATTTTTGATGTGAATGAACTTAATTTTTTTTTTTGTTCTGAAGTAACTGAACACACTACATCTGCTGAAGTTGTGATCTTTTCATTTTACAAGTTACAAACATAGGAAAGAAAAGTATTTTTAGATAAGTATAACTTTAGAAAAGAAAAAAAGTAATACTTCTCTATTTTTTATTATTTTTATTTTAATTTTTTTATTTTTTTTGAGTTATGTGTTCAAACGTAGTATATTTTGAATTAAAATTGTATTTTATGTTCTGGCAGAACATTGAATATTTTCATGAAATGAACTAGCACATCTGTACTTTGTTAATTTCATAGAAGGTATGAACTTTGGTATTTTCTTTAAATCTTAAGAACTTAATATTTTTTTTCTTCTGAAGTGCCAAATATGTAGACATGAATTTTTTAAAGCATTGTGTTATTCAACTTAGTACATTTTATTTAATCTTTCAAGATAATGGACTTATAAATTTTTACCTTTTTAAAATCTCCACGAATGAAAATTAGTTCATTTTATGTCTATACGAAATTAGACACTTACAAATTTTTTCAGAAATACCATGTAAAGATTTTTATGAAATATTTTGTAAACTGCATTAGCTGAACTTGTAATTTTTCTTTTTAGAAGTTTTGCACTTAGTATTTGTGTTAGTTATATTTTGCGTTCTTAAAAGTTGTTAAATATTTTCATACAATAAACTAACAGATCTACACTTTGTAAATTTCACAGAAGTGAAAACTTTGCTATTTTTTAAATGTAACGATTGAGCGCTTTTTTTTTTTTTCTGGAACGCTAGATATGTTGAATCTTTTTTTAAAAAAACATTATATAATTTAACTCAGTGCATTTTAGTTATTTTCTTTTAAATACCACATGAATAACTTGCTGCATAAGCAACTTGTAAATATTTTTTTAATATTGATATTAAAAATTGTTAAAAGTATATCTACTACATAAGCAGCTTACAAAATATTTTTTTTAATATTGATATTAAAAACTGTAAAAAGTATATCTACTAAATAGAAATTAACAAACTAAAATATAAGATACCAAAAACTAATGTTTAACTACATACCACAAGAAATTTTGAGAATTCACTAAATTAACTGCTTGCATAAATGTTTGAGGTGTAAAATTGATCACCCCTCTCAAACAAGACCCACTTGTTTAACTAACTGCAAGCGATGGTGAAAAATAGCGTGACATTGGGAAAAAAAAAGAGAAATGCCTTCTAAGGCGACTTTCATGTTGGAATATTTCACTAGAAAAAAGCAAACAAAAATATGAAAAGGGTCGAACATTGCTTGAGTCTTGTGAAACAGAGACATTAGTAGGCGCCTACTAATGTAGACATTACTAGAAATTAGTAGGCGCCTAGCAATGTTCGACCCTTTTCATATTTTTGTTTGCTTTTTTCTAGTGAAATATTCCAACATGAAAGTCGCCTTAGAAGGCATTTCTCTTTTTTTTTCCCAATGTCACGCTATTTTTCACCATAGCTTGCAGTTAGTTAAACAAGTGGGTCTTGTTTGAGAGGGGTGATCAATTTTACACCTCAAACATTTATGCAAGCAGTTAATTTAGTGAATTCTCAAAATTTCTTGTGGTATGTAGTTAAACATTAGTTTTTGGTATCTTATATTTTAGTTTGTTAATTTCTATTTAGTAGATATACTTTTTACAGTTTTTAATATCAATATTAAAAAAAATATTTTGTAAGCTGCTTATGTAGTAGATATACTTTTAACAATTTTTAATATCAATATTAAAAAAATATTTACAAGTTGCTTATGCAGCAAGTTATTCATGTGGTATTTAAAAGAAAATAACTAAAATGCACTGAGTTAAATTATATAATGTTTTTTAAAAAAAGATTCAACATATCTAGCGTTCCAGAAAAAAAAAAAAAGCGCTCAGTCGTTACATTTAAAAAATAGCAAAGTTTTCACTTCTGTGAAATTTACAAAGTGTAGATCTGTTAGTTTATTGTATGAAAATATTTAACAACTTTTAAGAACGCAAAATATAACTAACACAAATACTAAGTGCAAAACTTCTAAAAAGAAAAATTACAAGTTCAGCTAATGCAGTTTACAAAATATTTCATAAAAATCTTTACATGGTATTTCTGAAAAAATTTGTAAGTGTCTAATTTCGTATAGACATAAAATGAACTAATTTTCATTCGTGGAGATTTTAAAAAGGTAAAAATTTATAAGTCCATTATCTTGAAAGATTAAATAAAATGTACTAAGTTGAATAACACAATGCTTTAAAAAATTCATGTCTACATATTTGGCACTTCAGAAGAAAAAAAATATTAAGTTCTTAAGATTTAAAGAAAATACCAAAGTTCATACCTTCTATGAAATTAACAAAGTACAGATGTGCTAGTTCATTTCATGAAAATATTCAATGTTCTGCCAGAACATAAAATACAATTTTAATTCAAAATATACTACGTTTGAACACATAACTCAAAAAAAAATAAAAAAATTAAAATAAAAATAATAAAAAATAGAGAAGTATTACTTTTTTTCTTTTCTAAAGTTATACTTATCTAAAAATACTTTTTCTTTCCTATGTTTGTAACTTGTAAAATGAAAAGATCACAACTTCAGCAGATGTAGTGTGTTCAGTTACTTCAGAACAAAAAAAAAAAAAAATTAAGTTCATTCACATCAAAAATATTTTAAACGTACTACTTCTATGAAATTTACAAAGTTCGAATTACTAAGTTTATTTCTGGAAATAATTTCATAACATATGAGAACACATAAACATGTCTAAATTAAAAGTTTACGAAGTTTCAACAAGTAGTGTGGATAAAAAATAATCTGAGTTAATACTTCGATGTTTTAAAAATTATAGTGTTTGATTTAAAATACTCGGTTACTTCAAATAAAATGTACCAAGATTTTTACATTATAGAGGCCTCACCATGGCACAGTGGTTATGTCACTGGAAATGGTAGACGGGCGAAGTGTGAAGGTTCCCGGTTTGAGTCCCATCTCGCGTCCGTCGACCTAACCGTCCGGAGTTTTCCGTGGTTTTCTCCGAAACATAGCGTAAATACGGGTTAGGACCCCTTGAAAGACCCCCACGGGGGCGCCCCACCTATAGGTCTAGATCCCTCGTGCAGATAATTGATCTTAATCCTACAACACAAGATTTACATTATAGAATATCTAAAAATTCCTTATATTGGTAACAATTGCGCAAATCAAAAGTGTACGTAAGTTTGAACAAGTATTATGTGTAGCAAATGCACAAATCAAAAGCGTACTAAGTTTGAATAGGTATTATGTGTAGCAAATGCACAAATCAAAAGTGTACTAAGTTTGAACAAGTATTATGTGTAGGAAATGCACAAATCAAAAGTGTACTAAGTTTGAACAAGTATTATGTGTAGGAAATGCACAAATCAAAAGTGTACTAAGTTTGAATAAGTATTGTGTATAAAAAGTAAAAACACATTTATTTAAAATTTGTAAGTCTAAGTAGATCAGTCTGTAAAATATGTAACACGTGCACTTAGTCGATATTTACCAAAAACAAAAAATATATACAAGTCCATTACTTTAGAAAAATTACAAGAAATAACCAAAGTTAATACTCTGATGTTTTAAAATTATGGTAACACGTTTTTTTAATTCAGATTTTTTGAACGTAAAACATGTGTGGTAATTTTAAATACTACGTTGTATACTAAGTATTGTGGGAAATACCTTTTTTTCATGTAAGTACATTTTACAAAAAATTACTACTGTTGTGAATTCTCATGTGACAAACTTACCTAACGTACTTAGGTTTATGCTTTTAATCAGAAGACCACTTTATTTCTATACAGTTGTTTAATGTTTTCATAATACTAGTTTCAATAAGTTTTTGTCAAATTTCTAACTGTCTAAGTTATGGTAATAGAATTTAAGAGATAAGTATAAAAGAGAATCTGAAATCTTGTCTACGTATGTTAACTTTATCACTTTTTGTTTTAGTAAAATTTCAGAAGTATTTATTTTGCAAGTAATCAATGCACACATAAAGAAAACACATAATTTTTTTCTTATATAAACTGATTTATTTACAAAAAAATGTATTTTAAACTACACAAACTATTAACACAAAAGAAAATAATAACTTTTCAATGAGTAATCTATAAGCATACATAAGTCAGTAAAAACTCACTGCTGTAGAAGCAAGCATACCTTTTCTGTATAATCACAATGGTTTTAATAAATTTTTTACAATTGTAATACTAGTTATACACAAATAGCATCACATAATTACACATGATTTGGCATCCTTGGGATTAGAAAAATCTAAAAACGGTTGAAAAAATGAACGAAGAAATACATTTTGAAAATACTCTCCGTAGTCTTCGAAGAAAATGTTTGAAAAAAATTCTCCGTCATAATGACAAGTACATTTGTTCTCGCATATCTCTCTTGCAATATATGGCACTTCGAGCATAAACCATGCTTTAATGTTTATAAGACCATCTCTCTCATCAACATGTGTTCTATTCGAACAAGCATGTATCCTTTGTGAAGGATTATCCCGAACTCGGTCTATGCAATTAAATTGCTTCTTTAAACTTTTGTGAATTTCATGAGATACTATATCCATTAATTGATCTTTAGCCATTTCATATTCACAATGCGGTTCACGGTAACACTTTTGCGGCTTTAATTTTAGTGTCATATGAGGCAGAGTGGTTGTGTACAATGTTTTTAGAATGCATTCTGATATTTCATTTCTCATTTCACAAAGTTTTAATACTTGGTCATTTAAAAGTATCAAGGGGATTGGATTTAATGTAAATGAATCTCCGGTTTTGTAAATTTGTTGTAGGATGCATTTTCCATCGTCATTAAATACGGATAATTGATTATTACAAATAAAAGAGCTATTGTGATAACATCTAGTAAAATCTAATAGTTTTACAATAAATTCAATCCATGTTGAAGGGTCCATCATGACTCCCTGACTGGTTGGTATATAGTCTAATTCAGCGTTCTGAATAAATTGTCTAATGTGAATCTTCAAGTCAGTTTTTTCATCGTGGAGCGAAACGTAGATAAGTCTTTCCAAGTGCCATGTACTATTTACAGAAGCATATAAGGTATGGTAAGCATGATCCGCCCAATCGTCCAACTTTGGTCTTTTCGGCGCAGGTTCATAAATGCACATTTTGACGAATGTTAGGTTAATGTGTGGATCTGTCACATGAGGCTCAGAAGGAATACCATACGTTAAAAGTTTGCTGGTTGGGGGATATATCTTACACATTGAACCATGTTCTAATTTAATGGTAGTGGTTTCACAGTTCGCTGGTTTAAAATCTAAAGTTCGTTTAGATCCAAAACTTAGAATGCATACACATGATGATAGGTCCAGAGAAAAATCTTCGTTGTTACCGTCTTCAATTTTAGATTGCCCGTCAGAGGATAAGTTTACTTGTACCAAATTAAATTCATAATTTGTTGCTTTCTGTAGATATTCACGTAGTTTTTGCAAAATGGGTAACCAAGGGAAAACAGAGACAGTCACTCCAGAGAAACTGTAATTTATCCCCTCATCCGCGAAAGCAATTACTTTCCGAGTCGAAGTATTATCCTTTTCACCAGTTTGCAGAGGCTTTGCATCAAAAGGTAATTGCGATAATTCTTGAAGTAACACATCAGCATCACTTTGAGTGTAAAACTCAGGAGTGTATTCAATGTTAAAAGTATTTTCGATCAATTCAAGCAAAGACATTTTTTAAAACACGGTGAAAAAAATCAATTAAAGTATAAAACTAGAAACACACGTCTAAAGTGAAGGTACTCACAGCATAATGTGAGCCTCGCATTCAGCCGCTTTATCTAACATAGATGAAATAATGTCTTTGGTTACAAAAAAATCATGTGACCATCAAAGAGGTCGTTTCAAGGTTATTCCGGTTCAAGGTCAAAGCTTCAAGATTAAGGTTAACAGAACTGGTTTGACAAGGTATTTTTATATGAAAAAAATTGTTTTCACTCTATCTGTGGTGGTGGTAGGATGCATTTTTTTCGATCGCTTATACTAAGCCTAATTTAAAATAGTTCACGTTATGAAAATACACTGATGATGTATTTTATCAATCATTCAAGTTATGAAGTAAGTGCATTTCTGTTTAAATATTTTGTAGTATACGCAAGTATATTATCTATTATTTGATAGTTATGTTAGACTTTTTTCAGTGTATTTGTAAATATTTGAATATGATGTCTTGATAATGTTTATTTTCTAAAATGCATTTCGCTTAATCGTAGAGATTTTTACAAGTATCGTATTGACTATTAGTGTCAGTTATTCCTTTTAGTATTTTGTTTAGTAAAACTTGCAAAATTTTTTTGTTACCTTTAATATGTTTTGCACTTTGTTGATACAGGATTTAGAAAAAAAAAGTTAATCAATTATTTAGTGAAAGCATGTTTACTGAACATTTGTGGTTCAATCTTTGTGCAAATACCTTATTAAAGGTAAAAATATACAGCAACAAGATGCGATGACACTATTTCCATCAAAATAATATTTTTTCTGAGTTAAATTTATAATACTTAACGTTTTTGAGAGATCTTATAACATAAACGAAACACATGTTTAGTCTGTATCTGTATAAATGCTACTTTTGTACTTAAAATATAAGCATTCCTATTATTGAATTGATATATTATTACTTTATAACTATAATATCTTGATAGTTAGATCTAAAACTGCAATTTCATTTACTCGCTTGTAACTTATTTTATCGTAAAGTTCTAAAAAAACGTATCGTAAAGTTCTAAAGTCATATAAGGAAATTACCATGTAACCGCGATTTCCTGATCGGTTAGTATAAACCTAAACTTTATTTTCAATACTGTAGGATTTTTTAAAAAATCTATCAATACTAATACTTGCTTAAAAGGTTTAAAGATATAACCAATGTCATTTTATCACAAAATTCGCAAAGTCTCATCCTAACATTAAACATAATTATTTCTATTATTCTGTAAAAGGTTTACATTATAATGTGGTACTGGTTGTAGGGTGGGACATGATATTTTTACACGTATAAGAAGAATATAGCTATATCTTTACAGTATAGCTGTTAAGTCAACGGGTGTACTGTGAAGTTAACTTTTAGGGGCAAATCCATACAGTAGATTTCGCTTTCACTAAAATAGTTTCTAAGTTTCATTATTAAACAGAATTTTACCATAATGATTTTTTTTTTTAAATCTGAAACGTATTTTCTTTATTTAGATGGTAGACATCAATAATTTTAACTATTTTTAGTTAACTGAAAAAAAAAAAATCTAAAGCTAAAAGAATTGTAATCCCTTGTAAATCTTCCTAGTTCATATCTGCGCAAAATTTTCTATGTCTGAAAAATTCACATTTAGAATTCCAAAAACACAAATCCAATACTACGTCTGAAAAATTAACATATACCATTTTATGGATAAAAAAAAAAAAAAAAACCCACAAAGTATCGTTATCCTAACATTAAACACAATTCTTTCTATTATTCTGTATTAGTTTGCATAAAACATATACCATTCAACTAGTTAAAACCCAACTTTAATTTTTATCTTCAATAATGAAACCATTAGCTAGTAATTTCTTTTACATATTCTTAGTTCGTATCTCAGCATAATTTTCTATGTCTGAAAAATTCACAATCAAAATTCTAAAAAACACAAATTAAAATTTTTTTCTAAGAGTCATCCTTACAATTACTTCCTATTTCATAATCACATCTCTTTTATACTTTGCAAGACGGTCTCTACATAAATAGTTGTAGTCAGTAATTATTAGAAAAAAAAATCAAACTTTTTTCCGAGTCCCCTCTATTAGGAATGATGCAAGAAAAAGAAATCTGTACCCTTCTGTCTTATCTACCAACTGCCACTCAACTCCGTCTCCCCTGCTCCGACCAAATTCTCCTCCATCAGCTGTCATTCAACTCCACCCCCCCCCCCTCTTAGCACATCGTGGATTATGTAACCCCTGCTCCGCCCGTTGTGCAATCCCTGCTCCGCTGCTCCGCCGGAATGTGAGTGTCGGGGTAGTCTCAATCTTTCACTACTCCCATGAACAATGGGTACTTCAGTTATAGTAAATAAATAAAAATATGTGTTACTTTAAACTAATCTGTTCCCTTCTTGAAATTTTTGGCAATTTTTTACCACTCCAAGTTACTTTGTTAGGATATAGAATAAATAATGAAGAATTAATACTTCTGTAATATCCATAGTTAAAAAGTTTGACGTCGAAAATTAAAGGCCACATGAAATTAATAATTTCTGTCGCAGTCATTTACATCATAATCAAAATAAATTAGCACTTTCTTGAAATAGGTCTTCTGTATTACCCATTTTAACATTCTTTCATGAAATGAAAATTTCTGCTGAACCAGTACGATTATGTAGTAAACCGAGCATGGCGGTTTCGTTCGTTTTCTAACTATATTATGTATCAACAAATTTGATGCAATACACCGATTATAAAACACTTTCCTATACAAGAGCAAAGAAGAGAATATAGCGATTTTAAACAGTTTCAAACGCAATGTCATTAGCTATTATTATATTAATTTGAATGTGAAAGAAAAAAATTAAATGTAAATAAGGCCAAACATAATTTGATAAATATTCACTGCTGCGTATAGTACAGTGGAGCTCCCTTATAACGAACGTGAAGGGGCCGCGATATTAGCTCGTTATAACTGAGTGCTCGTAAAAAACGCTGATTCATGAAAAAATCATAAAAACTCATATATTCTTAATAAATTACCTAATTTATTTATAATTAAATTTTATTTCTTGAAATATTATTCTTCAGACATATTTAGCAATGAAATCGTAAACTGCAAAAGGAAAAAATAAATAAAATAACGTATTTTTTAAAGCTATATTCAAAAAATATTTTTAAAAACTTATTAAACTGACTCGCATGTTCTAAAAATTGACTCTTACTTTTATTCATAGTGAGTTAACCTGACTCGAGATTTTTAAGTCCAGCGCAAACACTGAATGGGAAAGTGGACGAAAGATCATGAAAATAGTCATTTTCAGAAATTTTTACAAAGCTATATTAATACACCCACTCCCACTTCAAACTTGATTCATACCTTTTCTAAAGCTTAAAAATAAATCTTTTATTATATCTTAATACCGTGTTTACTCGCGTAATAGTCGCCCAGGCATAATAGTCGCACCCCCCTTTTGAAGCAGAAAAAAAAAAAAAAAAAATAGCTTGAGAGTTATAATATTACGGAGTAGATTTCCTCCGCATAATAGTCAAACCTAGACTTGCAACATGAAAAATTGGCAAAAAAGTGCCGCCATTATGCGAGAAACTTGCTTAGTATTTATACTACCTATGCTTAGTATTTATACTACCTTTGCTTAGTATTTATACTAAGCTGACGATTAGCTTAGCATAAATACTAAGCTGCTTGCTTGCAGTATTTGCTTAGTATTTATACTACCTTGCATAGTATAAATACTAAGCAAATTTGCTTAGTATTTATACTACCTATCAATATATTCCGTTTTTGAAACCAATGCAAAAGTAGTCAGAAATGACACGTGCTTCTAACTGAGAACACAGCGAAAATTGTATACAATTCCCCCCCTCCCCCCATATGAATGACTAATATCCTTTAACGCATTAAAAGACAAAATATGGGGTAAAGAGAATTAAAATATGCCTTTATTTTAATTCATTCTATATAAGGTTAATAAAAACATCAGATGACAAAATGAGTATCAGATTTTTTGTGCAAACCGTACCACTTTCTGGGAGTGTGAGCCAAAAAAAAAAAAAAAAAAAAAAAAAAAAAAAATCATCGAGAACTCTGAAGTATTTGGCTGTGGAATTCCACCTTTGAAATTGTTTTCTAAAGGTTTCATAAATGGCACTAATTTTTCATTTATTGCAGTGCTCAGCTTTTAAGAAAAAAAAAAAAAAAACTTGAAAAATTCCGAATTTCTATCGCATTTATCTTATTTTGACTTGTGTCCATCAAAGGGCTGTTATGCAGTTTTGTTTTTTGAACAACACCCTTATTACAACGTTAATAAAGTGCTTTACGAAAGTAAAGCCAGAGTATTCTTTCATAGACCGATCAAGTCCCTTTTGCAGTTGAAGGAGAGCTTCGGGATACGATAACAGACATCCATTAATCTTTTCACTTTTGGCCATCCGTATGTGCGACTGTGCGGCAGATGTTTTTTTTTTCTTTTCCTCCCCCCCCCCCTCTGAAGCGCAGGCTTTGGAATTCGACGAGTTGGGCTATAAGCGTCGGATAGATAAGGATCGGATAGTAAGACGGAAGATAATCGGGAATTAGAGCAGGATGCAATAATAGTAAATAGTAATACAACCCCTAATTCTCGACTCTCCTAGACCCAGAGCACACAATGGTTAATGACCGTTAATTGCTTTTCGGTCTTTTGGGATTCGGTCAGTTGGGGTATAACCGAAATTTCTGGGGTTCAAACTTTTGTTCTCTCTGTAATGGCTTGAGGAAAATTTTAAAGTTGTTAACTTTGCTGGTGTAGACAATCCCAGGGCCTTTATCTAAGAAACTTAGGGTTCAAATTTTTTTTTTCTCACTTGGTTTACATCAAGTAATTCTTTTGTTACTACCAACCTTCTGGTTACCTTTTGTTAAATGGGGGGGGGGGGGGGTGTTTGCTTTAAATTATTCATGCTGGTTTGGGCTGTTTTCTTAAAATTACCTTGTTTTGTTTTGTTTTCCTCTTTGGAGAGAATGATTAGTGTCCAGAAGTGTTTCTAGAGCCTTCTTGGTCACTTGAATTAACCTCTATGTTTGGTGGTAATTGATCTTAGGTCACAATTGGGCTGGTGTTTAGCCTCTTGTACTCAGGCCAATTGCTGCTGAATGTGGGGTTGTTCAGAGATCATTTCTCTCCTGTCTTCTAATGTTTTTACCAACTTTACCTCTAAATTGCTGCATTAATTGGGTTTTTTCTTTCTCTACAAATTTGGGATTGTCATGCCTCTGTCAAAATTTTTTTTCTCAGCTTTCTTTGGAAGGGGGGTGGTTCAACATCCTAGGTACTTGTCTGCCCTTGCCTGCTAGTGGTCTTGTATTCAATACATGACACTGACTAGCTTTTTATTTACTTTTGGAAATGTCTGAACTGATTTTTACCCACGCTTGTGACAACAAACTCCATGTAGTGACTACTTATACGAGGACTTTACAAAATTTTGCTACTGACCACTTCCTTGGACTCTAAATCATCATGGTCAGAATTGCGTTTTACCCTTTTATGTACCAAAGATTTTTACCTTTTTGTCTTCGTTTAATGTTGTTCTGTCATGTTTTATATGTCGTACTACATATATACTGTATGTTTTTTGTTGTGAAGGAATGTGCAGGTAAAACTTTGCCTTTTGATTGATTTTTCTTTGTGGAAATATGTAGGTATAGGGTTGAAATTTTTTTTATGTGTCCTGACTTGGGACACGGGTTCTTGATGTTTATTTGAGGTATTTTGTGCATTATGCAAATTTTTTTTTTTCTTGGCTGCCATGGCTGGTCTTCCCCAGGTTTAGTTGTCAAAATGGAATTATACGCTGCTTCTCAAGACATTTCGCCAGTCTGTTCCTGGCTTCTCAACGAAAAATTTTTTACTTCGTAAAAAATTTTTTGGGGAGAAGGAAGGATAATATGTTTGTATTGTTTTTGGGGGATAATGTTTTTACAAATCAAAAGCAGTAATTTTTATTTTAATTGTTTTTAACCATTAATTATTTATTTTTCTAATTCTTGTAATTAACTTGGAAGTTTAATTTAAATACCTTTTGTCAGGAGATATAATGGTCTGGAGGACTCTTCTTCTATAACTCAATAGCTTGTCTTTTTAAATTACTACTAATTACCCTTTTTTTTGTTGGGACTTTTTAAATAATTACCTTTTCTTTAAATTAATTCTGCCTTTGTTTGCCCTGTCTCCGGAGGTGTAAATTTAATTATCATGTAAATTCTGTCGATTTTCTGCTGACTATTAAGTTTCCCTCTCTCTTCAATAGCCTAACTCATTTCTTGCAATATCTCTTGTTCATGTCCGGTTTTTAATTAGTTTTACTCTCTTC